>LOND01001711.1:0-43937 GCA_014220965.1 Paragonimus kellicotti | reverse complement strand
AGGCAATTTAATCCTGTGCCAAGCGATTCAGAGTCCATGCGTCTAATATCAAACACACGAACGCGACCATAAAACGCAAGGCACACTAGTATCAATCTCTATCACCAATAAGCGCACTCTCTTGTTATATTCCTTGAAATGACGTCCGGAACTATCTATCTAGGTCTATAGGGAAGAACCTCCCTCCGAACTGTATAGCGAATTGCCGTACGCCGGGTAAATAAGAAAATAGCATAAATCTGCTATCCTCACTCACACTACGAATATATGTGTTACCACTCACACATCTACTTCCCACCTATCATCTCGAGAGCTATATAGATACAAGACTATAGTCAGAATTCAGATACTATGCAACAATCTCTCCATATACTATCATACCTCAATTATTCTACTTACGCAACTACTTCTCTCTATGCTTTTCGAAGCCGGATCTACTTTAGGTCCAATGCCAATTCACAGAACTCTCACATGTGCCCAATTCCGCCTAGTGAGATTGTCTCAACTTCCTAATATTCATATCCTGCTGCATCTTGAAGAACATATAATATGTTAAACAAGAAAGGCGATAGATCTTACTGGGAGGTTGCGCCAAAATTCTGAGGTTACGATAACATTCGAAGTTCCAGTAAAGTAAGTTTATCAATACTAATATATAATCTCAACGTATCAATCTCGACTATGGACTTGCAAACTTTTTTGTGAAGTTACTCGCTCTCCACAACTCTAGTCCTACGCACTCTACCTTGGTTTCTGGATCGAGGAGCTGTCGCTTCCCGACGCAATGCCAACCGTTCAGTTCAGTTGTGGGTAAGTCCGTCTAGACACGAACGTCACACCGCCCACTTCTCATAACAGTCTGCTATCTCACAACAGTGCATAAGCGATCTCACTAGGCGTTCTTCCTGTAGTCACAAGCGATGCCATTCTTCAGACTATCCCTTATACTTGAGACACTGCCAAGCGCGAGCCCAACGTATGCCCGTATTGCTTACATGATCGAACATGATACCCGCAATTAGTAGTGTCGCTCATTTTAGCCAGATAAATAGAGCCGGCTTGTCTTCGCCGTGTTGCATATATGGTTCACAAGAGTGAAAGTTAAATAAAGATTGTACTTTTCGGTCTCTCATAATCTCCGGAGTCAGGCCTGTTTAGCGCGAGAATAGCGGGTAAGTTCCCACGAACTTCTCCCCTTAAGATCAAAACCTCAGCCCCCGAAATGTTGTGCTTTCACGGAAGACATAGTTTTAATGCCGAATTCGCATGCACGGGAGCCGACCGAAGCTAGACTATTCGAGAACTCCCGGGAATCCTGTTAAGCAACGGCTCTTTGAGCTTTAATGCGAGTTGCCCATCTGATTAATCCTATTGTACCTGCACACCCGGTGAGCCAGGCTCTCCGTACTTATGCGTGTTCAGGAATGCGAGCGATTTACAACTCGATTCTAGTACAGTGAATACCTCTTCTCAGGCAGCTTGGTTAAAGCGGTAACGCGGTGTGCCTCAGTTTTCCTAGTTTTGTACCTGATAGTAAGTTTCGGCACACCCTCTCCTAATGAATGTCAATTAGTATTTCGAATTTTTGAACGTTGTCTTCCGAAGCAAAGGACATGTAACATCGCAGTTATCATGCCAGCCGATGGTCATGGACGTTTTGAACTCAACAGCTTCTCCTTATTTGGTTGTTTGCAACGTCTTTTGAAATTATCATCTCCGCAATAGCGTATCAAGGCCATACGTGAATCCGTTGAAATCAGTGTATGTTCAGTCTGCCAATTGGGTGGACGTTCATTGACAACCGTCCCGGGCGTTCATCCCTGTCAATGTTGTTTGGCAGTATGTGTTCAATTTCCCTGTTCTCATTCAACTTCCCCATGAATAATGTCCAGAAAAATGCGCTCGAATAGTCCAGTGGAGTTGGCGCTAGGATTCTTCCTGGAGTCATGTTTGCCAACGTGCAGTACGCGGACAACAATGCCTTCTCGTTACGGTTCAGAACACTCGTCAAGCTTCGAGCTCTGACGTGTAGTCAGCCCAGTGAAATATTAGACCACGTGAGCAAAGTAGCGCGCAGCATTATCGAACATGAGGAGGAAATCATATTAACGATGAAATATAGATAATACAAACCGTCACGCAATCGGTTGTGTGGGTGACACGATTAAATCGCTCGGCTCTGGAGGGAGGGGGGCATATCTGCGAGCATGGGTATTTGAGTGACGTACGGACAACCACAGGCGTGGACGCCACATTCAGCCTTTCTGCTGGAAACTTGCGAAGTATACTGAACCCAGTGTGTGACCCAGGGCTAGATTGCAAACGGCCGATTTATCATCGCATGTGATTGTTCAACCAACTTCGCTTGTTAGTATTGATCAGGTTGCCCGATTATCTCTGTACAAATCAGAATTATTCTCCGTTCACCTCAATCGCCGTCTGCCGGAACGGCAAAATGTAGACCGAATAAACTCGGAGATATCATCGAATTTCCTACGCAATATTCCAGATTATTTTCGAATTGTCGGCGGTGTGCTTGAAGTCAACCGGAACATCACACACAGTTGAACGCAGCTGTCGCACTGTCGAGCACACAGCGTCCGGCCGCATCCGATATGCAGAAAACGAGTCATCATTTCCGCTCTCATCATAGCTCCTCAGTAGTGCGTACGCTCGGGACGGCTCGGAGTAGGATCTCGGCCACGCCTTCATGAGCAGGCAACCGTGTCCGATCCCAACTTATTCAGCTCACATTGGGAACGACTGAATTATCATCGCATACGATCGCGCAATCACTTTTGCTCGTTAGTTATGATCGTGTTGTCTAGATATGAAACAGAATAAATCTCTGTTCACATCAATTTAAACGTCCCGGGCTGCATGCGGCAGACCGGAAAAATTCGCGGATGTCATCAAATCTGCTTGCAATATTACACATAACTGCTCGGTAATAGCCGATGTGCTCGACGTCAGATGGGACATCGAATGGAATTGAACAGTGCTGTCGCACTGTCGAGCACACCGCGTCCGGCCCCAACCGAAATGCAGAATACGAGTCACCAGTCCCGCTCTCATCATAGGTCGTCAGTAAAGCATGTGTTCGCGACTGCCCGGAACATAATTCTGGCCACGACTTTCTGAGCAGGCAACCGTGTGCATATCCGCGTCATTCACCTCACATTGAAAACGACCAAATTATCATCGCATGTGATTGCTCAACCACCTTCGCTTGTTAGTATTGATCAGGATGCCCGATCATCTAAATATGGAACAGATTTACCTCACGTATATTGCCATCGATAACCGCGCGAGCAAACCGATGTATGCCGACTTTATCCACTAAAACCGTCAACCGGTTAGCCGAATAGTTCGATTATTCATAAGGAATCGGTGATGTGCTTGACATCAACTGGAACATCACACAATTGAACGCTGCTGTCGCACTGTCGAGCACACCGCGTCCGGCCGCATCCGGTGTGGAGAACACGAGTAACCAGTTCCGGTCTCATCATAGGTCGCCAGCGGCGCCTGTGCTGGCGACTGCCCGGAAAGAATTCTGGCCACGCCTTCCTGAGCAGACGACCGTGTGCAAATCTGCGCAATTCACCTCACATTGCAAACGGCCGATTTATCATCGCATGTGATTGCCCAACCAACGTGGCTTGTTAGTACTGATCAGGATGCCCGATTATCCCAGTATGATTCTGAGGCACTCTCTGTTGAATCTATTCGACACCCTTGCGAATGGCATTACCTAGGCCGTCAAAGTTCGCGGATGTCATCGAATCCGCTATGCAATATCCTAGATTACTGATCGGTAATCGGCGATGTGCTTGACGTCAACTGGAATATCACACACAATTGAACGCTGCTGTCGCACTGTCGAGCACACCGAATCCGGCCGCATCCGATGTGCAGAACACGAGTCACCAGTCTCGCGCTCATCATAACTGGTCAGTGGCGCATATGCTCGCGACTTCCCGGAATATAACTTATGCCACGTCTTCATGAGCAGGCAACCTTGTGCAAACCTTCGCCATTCACTTCACACTATAATGATCAGATCATCATCGGTTTCCAGCGCTTAGTCACTTTGGATTCTGAGTGATTATCAATTTGCTGGATCGTCTCATTATGAGAAACCTATACTTTTTGTTAACTCGAATTCTCCGAACGCACTAAACCTGCTAGGCTATATTCCAGATTATTGATTAGCGGTCTGTGGTTTTGTTTGTTTCAACTTGAACATTTTCCACACCTCATGGCAGCTCTCGCATTACCAAACACTTCACAACCTGCTCCTTTCCAGTTGCACAGTTATTGCCACGATTCAATTGCCGAAGCTTGAAGGAAATTATATTCAGGGTAGTCTTTCTGTAATGGCTCTGCTAGATGTGGAAACTGTAACGGAAATTTCATGTAATGGCGACCTCCGATATTAATTTTGAATGCTTTTCAACAAAGAACAGGGGACAGCCAGGACGAGCGCACAGAGGAGGAAACATAAACAAAACTTGAACAAAATATGAACAATGGGTCCGGTCAATGAGGTCATCAATGTCCAAAGAAAACATATGTTGGTACATGTTAACATTTCGTTCAATCTCATCAGTCGCAAACGTATAACATGCGAGTTATATGTGACATAAATATAAAGAGACAGATTATGGGCACGCATGCAGTCACATCACGTATATTGTCGTGACCATCAGGGCAACCCAATTGGCTGTTTCTACCACTTTTGTGCACAAAGTGCCGGCTGGGGAGTTCTGATCACCATGGTTTTGTTATAGTAACAATATTATGAATATTCTCAATGAGTCAACCTGGTGACCTGTTAGCATGGGGTGTCTCAATCGATGATGCAGGGCTTCGAGCAAGGGATTCACCGGTTTCAGATTGTTTTGTCGCGAATTGTTTCAGTCAGTTCGGGACGTGTTCTGTCGCTCGCTGAGATAGGTTTTGGTCGGTTCTGCCTACGTAAACGCCACCGCAACTGCCACTGAACTGATAGACCACGTGAAAGACAGAATGATCGAACAAACTGCGTACGCGATTGTTTAGAACTGGTCCTTTGGTGGTTTGAACCAGGCGTAGTTGGGCAGCCGCACACGTATGCGATAAGGCACATTACAATCTGTGCTTGATGTTGTTTGGTGGTTGATCATTCCTGAATTTCAAAAATGTGAATATATCGCTTCTTGTGCTGTCTGTATTGGGTCATTGCATTTGTTAATCATGCTGTGAATGTCTATGAATTTTCCAGAACTGCGAATACGCCCCGTTCTATGGGACAAGGTTGTCGACAGAACAGATCATGTATGCCATCGTGGCATATTGGCAATCTGAAGATATTGTTCGTCCCATGTTGTTTGCGATAGACTGATTGCTGTATATGTTTCGATTTCCGCAACGCCTATACAGTGCTGAATATCTGGAAAAGCAGATACTGACCGTTCGATTCTCTTCTTTTTGCGGTAGACAAAGAATTAGGTTTCGCGAGGAATAGAGTTAATCATGCTAATGAAAATAAAATCAAAAATGGACACAGTATCTATTGTGGAAGTTCGAAAACATCGTCAGCACATCGTGTTGTAGCAATAGGGTTTCAACGATTTAGTCTTGAGACTCTTGTGTGCAATCAATCCGAGAAGATGTTGACTAACGTTGTGCCCAACGGGCTATCCATAGTTAATCCGTCTACTTGTTTATAAAATATCTCTTCAAAATTGAACCTGGTATATCCTGTACACAGTAAAATTGGAGACTTAAGATTCTCGAGTGGAATATCTACATCATAAATTTCGCTGGAAATTAAACCACATATAAACTCGACTGTGTTGCGGAGCGGAACGTTCGTAAAACGGGAATCAACGTCAATCGAATACATAGTTTGTGCACTCATCGATGCGCGTTCTGATGTCTCACTATTTCAAAAGAACACTTTAGGCGATGGGGGATAACATTTTGCGAATGGCGTCCAAAATTCCAACCAGCCATCAAGAAACTTTTTGATATGCTGGATTGTTCCCACACAAAACTGGTCGCAGGAGTGCTCAATCGTTGTGTAATCTAAGCGCACGTCTCATTCTTTGTGCTTCTGTGCAAATCGGCTCCATGTGTCTATGTTGATTTTCAATATATATGGCCTTGCACCAGCAGCATTTATAGTTGCCTCGCGGTTTACTTTACTATCAGTGTGTTATTATTCCTCCGTTTCATCTTTCCTAAACTTTCGTTGGTCTTCCAAAATGGTATTCATCTACATTATATAATCGTCCGTGCTCATGACGACAACACCAAAACCTTCATCCGGCTTCGAAAACAGCAGGTGTCGCTTTTCTCTCAATTCTTTCTCGAATTAGTAATGCTCCTGTTTCGAAAAACACCGCTGATGATAACTCGGTGATATAAATTTGCTAGAACTATCTAACAATTCCGTGCTAAGCCAACCCGTCCCATCAGAAGACGTGGATGACTGATACTTTATTTGATCTTACATATATTCGAATTGCACTGTCGTCGTCAACTTGCCAACTTCTTCCGGTTGTAGTTTGAATGTCACTCCACCGTGGAGAACATCCAGCTGCGTTTGTGTGAACTGGTTTGACCAGAAACTGTGTATATGCTTCAAGCTGTCACTAGGAAATACAACCATATTGGTATACCGTGAGATATGGCCTCCTAGAGAACGAAGTGTTCTGATCTTGCTGTTGCGAACGGTTTCTCCGGAGAAGTTTGCAAGTTTGAAAAGGCACATCAATGACAATCTGTTGGGAGCTTCAGTAAGGCGGTGTTGTGTTTCTACGAGGATGTTTACTCTATCCCGAGCAATATCAATTTACGAACTCCAGAACCTCACGAGATTCACGCCACTTGTTGATAAGTTCCCTTGAGATGATAACTTGACAAACTGCGTTTGTATTAGGCCAGATCGAATACATTTCTCATAAAAATCAGTATATGTCCATTCCACTGCTATTTTACATCGTAACGACAGAAAACGATTCAACGTGCGTACATCCGAAACAGGGAGTCGTCGTTTGAGAGACGTGAAACAGTGGGTTCCTGTTATTGACATCATCAATGTCCAAAGAAGATATATGTTGCGATCTGTTAACATTTGGTTCATTCCCATCAGTCGCAAACGTAAAACATGTGAGTTATATATGACACAAATATAAAGAGACAGGTTATGGGCACGCATACAGTCACATCACTTGTTATGTCATCACCACCACGGCAACCCAATTGGCTGCTTCAGTCCTTTTTGTGCAAGGTACACACTTGCAAGTGAACTCATGGTATTCACGGAAGCCCTTAACTGCTACCTGATCACGCATTGGCCAGCGAAGGTAAACAGAGGAACACTGGGACCGCAAGATTCGTAATTCGACAAGAGCAACCGTACAAACCAAAAGACGGAATTCGGGTAAATTTCAATCAGCGGCGAGCGCTCCAAAGATATGTGAAATATCGTTAACCGTGACATCATCATGTGTGCGTATTTAACAATATGTCATTGCTCATGAACATTATTCGGTTGATAACCGTCCGCCTCATGAAGATGTGTCGGCTTAATCTCACGCTTGGTTGCAGAAAACTTCATAACAATTCTTGAATACGCAATTTTGTCTAACACGGCGTCTGAAACCATCAGAATCACAATCCACTTTTCAGCACACGAACATTCCCGCCTTTGCGTTCATACCGGAATTACCTTCAGAAATATAACCTGACTTGATGCCGTACAGTTAATTTGAGGGAATACGTTGTAGCATGATTCGCAGTCATTTGATGACTTCCGGGACTTGAGTAAATCATTCTTCAGGCTAGTGTAGCACAAACACGATAATTCATCCAAAGGATAATGTACTCGGTGTTCAGCAGAGACTAAGACTTAGCAGTTAAATGAGAAGGCCATCCGCTGGTCATGAGAGACAACGTACTACCGTACAACCAGTAATTAAGAAATGATCAAAACAAAAACTGCTAAAGTCTAATCCACGGTCAGGTATGTGATCAAATTCTCTGGTATCTGCTCTTATTATCAGTGTTGGTGACCCAGACTGTCCGCGCACACAAACACGCAAACGCCACCAATGTACTGAACAATTTTGTAACATTAACGGGGGCGGAAAACTGACTTGCATGGATTGCGTTAGAAAACCAACGAATGTGTGTTGCACACCCCGTATCGTACGGCCTCATTGTTCCACGCGTTTGAAAGTAGGCTATGTTCGCATCTTGGCGTGCATAGTAGCTGCTGCAGAATCGATAAATAGCTAAGGGTATACAGATGGATTGTTTAGCGTAGGTCACCCATTGACTGTAAGTTGTTGAAGCGCAAGCTTTCGGTACTTTGTGTGGTTTGATGGAACCTCAACATTTTTGTTCAGGTGAAATACTGGTTGATCATTTAGATTCCTATGTTTCGTGAAGTCAGATGTATAGTTGAAAATATTTCCTGCCTCCGTTGTGGAGTCACTCAGAGTCTCAGCGTGCTGATTTATTTGCGTTTCAATAGATTGCTTCTGACTTTGCAAATTCCTTCTCATTGTTGTTTGCATTCCTCGATGATACTTTCTTTCTGTTTTTTCTCACGTACGACATTTTTTCAAACCTTTGTGTTCCTTTTGTATATGTACTTTTCGCAGTTTCCGTCACATATCTCCATTGTTGCTTTTTTTCTTCCTTGTTGGAGATGATCTGTCTTTTCTCTGCCAACCAATGTTAGTGGTTGTCGTTATATACTACAGCTCCATCAATGTTGTTTGTGGATGTTTTTCAGCTGGCTTATGTCCTGTATCAATCAACTGCGTATGACGGCAATGCTCTGACGTTGTGTTCGAGAAATACATACATATATGTGAGTTCAAAGCAGGATCAGAAATGCTTTTTATTTCGGTGGTATTTGGAATCTTGAACATCAAAATCTAAAGAAAGTTAGTTATCAATATCACTCTTTTTGGTTATAGCGCATCCTTTTCGGAATTTTTGTTCATTTTTGACGTTTTTAGCTTCACGTTACATATACGTCTTAGATTCCTTGCAAACACAACAGACGTACTGACCTTTCGTCTTCCACTCACGTGAGCCCTGATAACTAGCTGAACCCTCAAGGGACTGTTACATCAGTCGACTCCATTTTTTACTCCACCATTGTAGTCATACTTATCAAAACACCCCACCAATATTGTTGTACCGTTTCGTCATTCGCTGACTGCGACATCTGCGTCGAAGTAACAGACCGAGGGGAACATTTGCATTCAAGGCATTGACGCTTAAATGTGGGCATTCTGTAAATTTTTCAAATGTGTATGCCTTGAACTCGACACCTTACTTCCCTCTTCTCAGCTTTCCACTGCTAACAAGTTGTGATCAGGCCATTCTCCCTGTCTATCTCAGAATTCAAAAAATTCTCCTCTGCTCCCTCCCCTCACCCGAATCAATTGGAATCTACTACGTCGTTCCATTTGCGTCATTTTGCGTCCAATAAAACCCATCTTTTTATTCTAAAGTGTTTTGATGTTACTCGGAATACTCAATCACTGCAATCGGCGCAAGGCGATATCCATCAAATGTCCAGAATATCAAACATGTCCTACTGTTCCCGTCATATTGTTACACCTACTGTGAAGACAAATGTACTTGCTATAATATGCGCCGCGTGTGGCAAAACTAATCTCCAAAACAGCTTTTTTCCTTACTAGTCGGTTTATAGTACATAATCGTTGGCTCCATGTTCAACACCCGAAAGAGGGGAAATTTTATCGCTGACATTCTACATCAAAAGTGTCTCATTTTGAGAAGGGGGATAAACGTTTCGGTCTGTGCACAATTTGCGAGAGCGTGCTGCGAAGCTGAATGGTTTCCGTAGTTTTTATTACGTCATGAACTTGTGATAGTTCTGCACGTATGTATGGTCTTCTTACTGACAAAAATTAGAGGTTACATATAAAACAATGTTATCGATTATACCACCCTTTAAAGTGTCAATACCGTTCAATCGTGAACGGTTTGCCTGAGTGTTTTCTTGTCTGTAAGTTATTCATTTCCATAGGTTTCAACGAATGAATCGCGACCCAGAAATTCCAAAATTTTATTCTATCGCGTTGTTCATGAGCTTTATCTCAAACGTAACCATTTTTAATCGAACTGTTTCACAGTACTTCGCTTTCCGAGACGAACGTAATTGTAAGGACCGATGTTTGCGTTAGCCACTGAGTGAAAAATAATTGCGGAATTATTTAACTGATTTGAAGAACTGAGGTACGCCTTGGACTAATGACGGGAAATGTAGTTGCACCCTCCAAACAACCTTCAGCACTTGGTTGTTAGCTGTTTAAGCGTTCTGTGCCAATAGCACATAAAGTCACTCTTTGTGATCGGGAGCGGCGTTCAGTTTTCTGTACTACAATATGTTGCATCTAAAGGTGCTGCTGCTCTTCACAAGTGCACAGCGTACTGCCCGCTTGTCTTCCATTTTGTGGAAGAATAATTCGCAAATGTTGGTCACTTCCTCTCTTGTAGAAGCAATGAAATGTCAGAGTGAAAAAATGATGAGGGATCATAAGTGCATAGCATGGAACATTTCATATTGAAAATGGTGACTGACTGTTGTATGTGAATGAGGGCATGTATTAGTTCCTACTATAATTTGTGTTTTTCAGCTTAGTTTGTTTCTCATCGTTAATTTGCGTTTATTGAGCAGTAGTTGGTTAGTAGGATGTTTCCTGGCCTGTGCGAACTATATATTCAGAAAGAGCTGCATGCTCATGGTGATGCCAAGTGAAACACACCATGCGCAATACCGTAAAAGCCATAGTCGGTTTACATTCGCATGTTCTTCGATTAGGATCACCAACAACGTGAAATTACTGTGTGTGCCTCATAATTTGCAAAATACGGGCACTACTGAGTAATTCATGTTTTAATCTTTTGACGAGCAACTTTAGCACCTAGTAAAGGTGAAATCCTTTTAAGTATTTATTTGCTGACAAGTGCGTTGAACTTATGAAGTAATTGATACACTACAAGCTGTTTTCTCTATTTATTCCAGATAATATGCAGTCTGAAACTCTCTTAGGCTATTCAAGACAGATGTATCTGTGAGCTGTGTCTGAACAATTAATTTATCATATAACAGCGGGTTATGTCGGTAAGTACAACACTCTGACATAAATTGTTATCGAGTCTTCAAAAGTGGAATGGACTCCACTCTCAAATTTTGCTTGATTGTCTCATGGGCAAATGGTGGGAAATTTCTCTTATGCCAACTGAAACAGGATACATCTAAATGAGACGCAACATCAGTAACACATTCATAACTGTCTGGATCATTTTCAAAATTCATATTGCTACATCGTGTATGTTAACACCGCACTTCGATTTTGAACATCAATTTATGAGAATATATCATGTCCCGGTAAAAATATATTTCCAAACTACCTTCGGGATGCGGGTCCAAAAATTGTGAAACTCGCCAATAAGAGCATTTTTTCCGTGTTGCTTGATGTATCAAGATATGGACACTTTTCTAAACTAGTTCGGTTCTCTTAACACTCATACTGTTTACTTTTCAACAAAAGTCTTCCCGGAATCCTACTTACAAAAACTGCTCAGCAACAAGTGTACATGTAAGGTACTTAGAACGACTTTGCGGGATGACATTTTGAAATTATATGTTAGAAAATGTGCTAATCCGTTCATCCCAATTGTTGTGCACTTTAACTAGTGACACTGTTGCTGCAGTAAACATGAAAGCATGGATTGGATGAGGATTTTGAAATTTGAGTAGCATGTTATATCCAGTGTTGACCTGACTTTGTTGTTCACAGTAACCCAAAACCGAGTTTAAAATATCCGTTCTTAAACACTCGTGAAATTGAAACTCTATTTAAGATGAGAAGTCGACGACAAAAATTAGCAAACCATCTGGCAACAGTCCAGGTGAAAAACGACAAAAGAAAATATTTGGTATAACCCCACAAAGTTGTCCGGCAAATAGTCAAGTGCGTTCACGTGTACATTTTGTTCGATAGTTCAAATTTTCACATCGGTGACGTAACCCGAAAGCAGTGTGGCAAGACGAGCATAAGTAGACAGAACTTTGTTGACTTCGAAAACATGAATCTTTCGTGAGAGATCGTATGAGGGAATGTTGTACAACGTAGATATGGGTATATATATTTTGACATGATATCCCTCGAGTATTCTCTAGTTTTCAATCAGTCGTTTCCATATACATGTTTTTATAAATACTACCTTATTCCAGAGCGAAGCGAAATTCATTCACAGCATGGAGCTGGCCAAGGCAAATTGCTCGAGGAAAACAACTGGAAAAAATGTGACGCACTAACAGAATGTCGACTCGAGTATTCAAGTTAACAAGTGATGGTCACATTTTTATTATTTTGAAAGTATTGTGCGTAATTCCAGTCGGACTTATTTTGCAAACACTTGCAATCTCATCGCTATGTGCACTGGTTGATTAACATGTGCGATATTTTCGATGCGAAACAAGCTGGCGAGTTCCATCTCTTGCCCAAGAGAAGAGCAGGACAATTAATTCTGGGAGGTGCAATGTTATACCTTTTCGAATTACGAACAAATCTGACCTTCTCAGATAATCAAATATCAACCGCGATCAACGATGGTGAACGAATGCGTAGCAATTTGCGCCATAGATTATTCACATCACTCATTTGTCTACTAATGTCACAGATAAACTGCGGACGTGAACGTCACAACATATCACTTAGAAAACCTACATTATTAGTCTGAAAGCTTACAGAAACATCGCACATGCGGAACCTGTCAATAAGTAGAGCACACGTTGGTTTATAACAAAGAACCACAAGGACTTAATTACAAAGCGAATTCACATTTGGTGTCTTAGAACAAAAGTCTGGAAGGGTCACTTGCTAGTTAAACCGTTCCCAGTGGTTGAAAGAAGGTAGAAAGCAGTGGCACAAACCATAGCAAAATCAATCCTTGCTTTTATTACCAAGCTGACAAAACTGCAATTTCGACGTGCCGGAGGATGGCATGCTTGGTGCCTGCCGTAATTTGAGGTTATTTCATATACAAGTATATTCATTACGTTCGCTCGGCAATTCATGCGTAGCTCAGGCTGATCGAACACGGGAGGCACCGGAAAAACGTTTCAACATGTGACGGTAGGCGTTAAAATAACGCTACACACTTATCGATTTTGTAAATAAGATCGACTGTGCAAATTCTTCTTTTTTGTGGTAGTTTCAGAGGTATTCTTGAGAATATTCAATTTAGGATAACTGGATCGCAAACAGTACGGTGAGCCTTGAAGAATGGGGTTGACGGACATTTTTACCACACCACTCCTTTGATGTAAACCTCACGTTCATGAATAAGTTTCACCTCCACAGTTGAAATTCCTAGGTCTCACAAACATACAAAGAGGGTAATTGGCGGCAATCTACACAAGTATTAGAAACTTGAGGGTGACTGTTAGGTTCAGCTATCTGAATAACTTTGGTTTCACACCTACTTTACTGTCATTCTTATATGTGGCTCGGCAAACCTGCAGGTTGATCGGAAGATTCAGTGAACATCAATCATAATAGACGGCCATTTGTGTAAGGCTGTCAAGCTGGAGAATAGAATATTGGCTAGCTCAAACGATTCAAAAAGATGTACTTCCAGTTTTCCAGTTAACTGATCATCTTTTAATTTCATAGGGAGGCACAAATGTATGCATGCTAGAGTTCATACCTATGTGATGAACAGTTGGCCGCGGTTTGATTTATTAACTGTTTATTTCGCAAAACATAGAAATTGATAGTGTGGATGAATATTTCCTTCCGTTATGCACTTGTCAACTCGCAATGCTGAATAGCGACGAGGTTTTCGTTCACTCTCCATTCCGCATATACCAGCGGGTACTGAGAGTGCATGAAATGTTACTGTATCATAGCTTACTACGATGTTCAAATAGTGATAGCTCACTGGACAATGTTTTCAAAATAAACCACAGTGCATATCGACGCTGTTGTCCCGGACACTGACTTGAAGGAATGAGGAGATTTTCGGCAGAAGAAGTTATGTTATATATTGTAGTTATATCATCAGTTGGTCCATGTTGGTTCACCCCAATCTGCGGTATTTTCCAAATTTGCAGGCGCATGTTTTCTCCTTATTTCCAATACGCTTTGTCAGACATCAATATGATCAGGCGTTTCGTCGTATTCAGTGATGTTACCTCCTTTGCTAAGCATCCGAAATTTCTGCAAGAACATGTTCCTTTGACTTAGAACGGTTTTTGTACGTGTAAGTGCTGACGAGATTTGTGACTGAACACTCCGGGTATATTTGGATACACGATATAGTGAATCAGCTTCCGAATAATCCATTTTTCGCTATAGTTGACTAAGTAGGCTTATTGCTCACGAGCTGTGTCCGCAACACAAGTTGTTGATGTGATATTGTGAACTGAAACTTGTTTATGCTTTTCACGGAGGGTTAGGTGGTAATCTTGTGGGGTTTGCCAATCAGCTCGAGCCAGAAATGAAATTGCGCATTTTGATAAATCTCACACGATTTGAAGGGGGAAGGATGATTGGTCGAAATTTTCAGTTTCAAAAAGGCCAGCAACAACAAGACTACAATCGAGAAAAGCTCACAATACGGCAAAATGTTAACAGCAAATAGAAGGGTCGGGCTACTATCTGATATTTTGCTGGTATCCGAAAGGTTATTCTATTGAGACCCCCTAAGTAATTCCTCGAAATATGCGTGAAATCTGAGCTGATTTTCTTTTGGGAATGTTACAGTAGTTGACAGACCTAACGCCAGATATTTGCTTTTCGATTACTAGAATTGAGTAGGTACATCTGAACAACTGTTAACGTTCGCAAAACATAATATGATTCAAGATCACGATCCAACCAGCTTGGCGACAATTGGCAGGGAGTGATTTCATTTGTCGTGAAATTCCTGTTCATCAGACGTAACTGTAAAATTGAAGGCGTAAGCATGGCACTTCGCAATCAACGATTCCAGTCGACATATGTTAGGCCATGATGCTAATAAATTCGGCAAATGTGCAATAGCTCGCAGATAGCTCATAACAACGTGCGGACTAGTGTGAGAAATGTTTACCAATAACCCCGTCCATTAATCAATCTCTCCTTAGCGATTCGCTTGCAAATGAGCTGACCAGTTGAGTGAGCACTTGGGTTTTCAACTGTCGATTGAATAGAGTGAAATGAAGTAGAGAGATGAAGCAACTGACCCACTCACTCACCTGTCGAATGGAGCAGACTATTTTATCCGATGCACATATATTCAGAGTATGATATGTCTCAGGTGAACACACGAAACAGGAGCTGATCTACGCATGCTGCAGTTCAGTTGAAGTGTTCCAATCCACTCTCACTCCAATTGAAGACTTATTCTTTCGAATCGTTGTGACACATAAAAATTGACCGGGATGCGTTTACAAAAAGCTGGACAATTCGTGACAAGAGCCGGTATCTCTGATTTGAACTGAATTAGAATGACCTGACTACTCTTGTTGTCCCAATTTTATACGAACACGGAAATGTCATAATAAACTGTGTATTCTTTGGTGTAGAGTCTGAATTTTGGATATTCTGATCGATGAAATAATCATACAAGCTTTTCTCTTTTCCGAATTCATATTGAAATGTACATACCACGTAAACCTGGCCAGCACTTTACCCGTTAAATCCCTCACGTACATGAGTTAAGGTGTTACTTGCAGCTGCCGAACACTTTAAATTGTTTTCTTGTCGCAGTTAACGACATTTATGTCAACTTGACCCGTTTGGGTTTCGAGCCTGTCAAAAATTGCGACAGTGTAGACGTGCGTCGTGAGGCAGATTATTCGAATCAGTGTTTGAAAGATAAGTGAACCTGGAGGTGGTTCTAGTGGCGCACCTCTGCAATAATTCAGACCATATTTATACGCTTGAGGGATGGCGATATCCAGCAACGCTATGCGCTGGTTTGAATACACAGGTGTGTATTATCCATTCAAATGCCCTCATTATGCAATCATGTCTTGTTACTGCATATCAGCTAGTAACAATTTGGAGTACAAGATACATAATCGACATTCACAACAGTTTTTCAGTCTATGATGACGACCGAAAAGTTACATTGAATTCAAAGCATGCATCAATGGCTGATAGTGCGGGGTTGATTGTTCAATACACTCCATTTTTCGCACAGAATAGCATGAGATCTAACAAAAATGTAATGAAAAGAAAATTTTCAACGCGAAACAACTTATAGCAGGGAGTATCCACCTGACAACACATATTCCGTATTGTCCATGCGAAAGAGCATACCTGATAGTGGTTTCTATTTCTTAAGTTAACATTTCCAATGACGTTCTTCAGCTGAACATGAGTTGACCAAAAAAGGACATCTATTATGAAATCGACCGGTAAATTGCTCAACATCGATGTTCTCACCTCTGTCGAGCGAGTAATATCACTAATATCCGTGTCATTTAATTATTCCAACTAAATTTGAATCGAAGGGGAGTTGACCGACCCGGAGTGATTTCCGTGGTTTCAGTCAAACAGCTGTCGTGACTGGAGGAGGATTAGTTAATTAAAACGATTGTCCTGTGACGTCCACACGTCCGAGTATTTGTAATTCATTTTGCATATGTAACCGGAAACAACGAACGATATTTGGTTTGAACATATTGTCTCACATGACGATCGTTGCGTTATTCTACGCGGTAATCTGCTTATCAGCGCAACGGGATATGCTGTCAATGTTCGAATACAACGTCTCCGATCACCAAGCTTCTGACCTTATACTCAACAAAATAAAAGTGTCGTCCGAATCGCCATGGAGAATACGTTTGTGACCATGACCCAGATTTCAGGAGCACATGTAAAAGCTGACAGTCATTTTGGCTTCAACTTCTCGCAGTTTCCCCACGTAATGCGCTTCCGAACAGACTGTTTCACAGATACTTCTCTGATTGGATGAAACGAAGTTCCGACTACTGGTTTATCGTGAGGGATTTCGTTGTTATGATTGAAAGATTATTCATGTTTGACAGCGACTGTATCACATAAGTAGACGTTTAACCTGGCAATCTTTCATGGGAAGTGCTGCGCCTGAATTTTGTGTTCGTGATGGTCGTCAGTAGGGCACAGTTTTGGCACTTACAAGATGCGAACGCAGAATGGCATTGAATCTCAGCAAACGTTTTCAAAAATGCGCAACATAGAGATCACTAGGCAAGAACAAATGGCCATACATTATGGCAAAACCACATTCGACTCGCAGTGAAGCATAAAGTGTGAGAGAACTGTAGGTGACTGGACCGTATACGCCACATCAACTCTGTTTGATGGTTCGACAATTCTGGCGTCTCGGCAGTGTAATACCGCAATTCTCTGAGTCCACTTAGGCGTACTTATGCAACTGATAATTGATGGAGAATTTTGTAGACGTACACAGGAACCAGCGTATGTTCGTTTGGAATCCCGCGTTCATATAACCGATAAAGCTGTTGTTGATCAAACGTGAGTTTTTATGTATGCACCTCGTTATTAGTAGATTCCTTTGCTGTCATCGAGACTCAATTTTTGCCACATGTTCTCATGATTCACCATAGTCTACACTGACCGATCGACACTAGCTCAGATATGTATAAATTACAATACTAGTTGATCGTCTTCAGTCTCTTCTTCATAATAGAGTGACTGTATAGTTGCTTCAAGATAAAGCTGAATTCTGTTGTTACCTCTGGAGTTACAGCAAGTCACCTCGTAAAAGTCCCACAAATTATCAAATAGGATACGACTACTGACTAATAGTCAATAATAAAAGTGAATAAAATTACACAACTGGTGACGTCTGCTCGCAACATTCATATTCAAAAACAATATAGTTGCGGTCATTCCAGACATGGATTTAGAACTGTTACGCTCTTACCAAGCCTATATCCACCTTTGGATGAACCAGAATCGAGTTCTGAAATGTGGCCTTCGTTCGCGTGAGTTACAGTGTCGATTGATTTTCTGTTCACGCAAAGCTGTCTGATGGGCCTACCATTCTATGTATGAACGAAGCCGACACTTGAGACAAGTCTTTCCATCTTCAGTCGTAGTGACTAGATGCGTGAAGAATTAAAATCACTGGGATCACTTAATTTCTTGCGAAATCTGCTGACAGCTCAAGGTTTGAAACGGAATTTACAGGTAGCTTGAAAACTAGGCACATTCGTTTCCAACACAAGACTTCCGATAACCTCCTGAAGTTTGTTGTGCAACAGTAGCATTGTGATCAGAAGCTGTTTCTGCTTGAGCAACTAATTGTTCAACAACATTTTCAATCTGTTCATCGTCGATTTGATAAAATTTTCCAGTCTTGATGGCAACATGTAGGACAGTACACATCTGTTTGCTCATATCAGTAAGCTTCTGCATTAAAATCATCGTGTTGCGGACGAATTTTCGAGTAAGCTGCCTCTAAACCAACATTCAAACTCACACAGAAAATATTGGCTCCCTAAGAAGTATTTAAGATATAAGTTTCTTTGCATAAGGAAAGTTAACAGGAATCGAATTGTTGTGTCCGGCTGTTATCTAAACTTATTCACTGGGACATATGACAAAATGGAGAAGCGTTAAGAAAGTGTGATGGATGCTTCATATCTATCCACCTCAATGACTGCCACTGATGAATAGACGTGTCAGAACTTTCGTGTACATTGCACTACGGACAATTCCCAGGAGGTTTCACCCGCTGCTCACAACCAAGCTTTGACCAGAGTGTCATATATTTGCGTGCCGCATCTGAGGTACATTGCATAAGCGTTGGGGAAGTTGTTTTGAACTCTGTTTGCCAAATTGTTAAGAACACATCATTGATGAAAACAGCACACTTGAAATTAACTATTCTGTTCAACTTACAGTAATGCTCACTGAAAGACAAACAAGTTCCAGTTAAACGAATTACAGCGAAAGGTTATACTATTGCACCACACAAGATCATTGTCATAGCCGCCGTCGTAGAACGCCTTCGCGAATGTGACACATATGTTATCGTTATATGTTCCGTTATCCCGCTTGCGGCGTAGTACTAAATTCACCAGTGAATCTTTGGCATAATCAATGATGAATTAGAGATGTTCAAAACCGCGTGCAATCGAGCAGAATTGCGTTTCCGCTAACGAAATGGGTGGTCACTATTATTTTGCGCATGGTGTGCAATGAGTTTTTCTATGTTATAATATCCATTAGACAGAATGGACAAACTCGTTGGGTAATGTCTATGCAGTTTTACAGCTAAGGGTATAGGGCTGATATCAAAAAGTTATTTCCAGCAAAAGAATTTAAGAATAGGAGCATAAAATTCGGTTTCTGATTGGAATATTCAAGCGGTACGCTGTGTCCGACGTGCAATATGCTATTCATATTGCTTTCTTATACATTATACGTTTTGTGTTAAGGTGCAGCTTACAGTGTAGCGAAACTCTGAGCAACATTCATCCGAGACAACATGGAAGCAATATAAGGCGCAAAGAGGAACGGGAGGTTTGTTATGTTCAGCTGTTGCATGAGCGTGAATCAAGACAATCTACGCGAAAACGAAGAGGAAATTATCCGTTGATACGAAAAATTCCAAAACAAGTATATCTATGTATGGCGTAGTGTCATATGAGCACACGTATTAAGCATTCAGCCTGTTTGATCATTGGAGTATATCGGCTTCAAGTGACTCATTCAGGTGCATTGGTTTGTTCGTCGCTTGGCCCTATAGATATGGAAATAAATCACTTAACGACATGTGCTCAACAATTTTTAGAATGACTAAATAATTCGAATGTGAAATGTTTTCGCTTAAAGCATTCAGAATGAACAGTGCACACAAAATACGTTTCAGTTTTCCTAGAGGAGGGATTTTTATTAGGTTACAAACGCAATCAACTTCGACAATTCAACCTAACACGTTGAGCAAAAGTTGGGTGGTTCCATATTGATCAGAGAGTGCGCGTCAACTTGTACCTCATGACATATCAATCAAAATGATGAAATGAGATTATTGTCGGTTACACCCCGCGATAAAGTATGTGCGACAATAATGTTGGCACATTCCTCGTGTTTCGTCTATTTCGCGAAATGAAGATGGTCGAATGGAAAGTATATTCTATTGAAGTGAGGGAACATAATACCCCGCACAAGTCATATATTAAGTAGCGATTCCATGAAAGACATCGCTGTAACAACGTAAACATTATACACAATTATGACGACCGATTCAGCTCACTGGAAACATAAAATCTACTCGAATCTCTGTGGGCAATGATTCACTTCAACAGTTAACCAGCGGTGCGGGTGGCAACTCAACTTTTGCAATTTGAATTAGCCAAATGAACTACTCATGTCTGGTAAACGGAATACATTATTACCAGCAACAGCCGGACTCATGAGACAAACTATAGTTTGATTGTAGGGATCCCAGAATTTTCTCACAATTATTGCATTTGTTGAAGAAAATCAAAATTAAATACTGTCTATTAGGGAGGAAGGTGAAAGAAACATGAACACAATTATCGTTCTATCTGAGAATAAACAAAAACGATTCTATACGAAGTATCATCTTCACACCTCGGTAAACGTTGCCCTTTATATGACTTCTCGAACGTTACTTAAAAATATACGTCATTTTGCAACCTTTCATTTTCTCTTCGGCAGGCTTAAACGCCTATCATGTTCCAGACGGGAAAAATCTATGGTGAAACGGTTATCGTCAGCCTTAAAAAGCTGACCTCTTACAAGCCGATCCCACTCATGCGTTTGCTTGGAAATTTGTGAGAGACAGTACCAATAAGATATCGATTACACTTTTTCTTCAAAATTAAGTTCGGAAATTTCCATTTTGATAGAAGTATTATGAATCAATGTGACCACTCGTTGTTGCCGAAATAATTTCGTGAAAGCAAATTGTTAAATTCCAAATTCATAATCACAGGTACTGATGTAACTCTCACGTGGCAGACTCAATTCTTGTCATGTTGATGAATGCATATAATCACAGTTAGAAAACATTCAACGGTATATTAAGCTTGCTTGAGGACATTTGTGTCCGACGCAGGGAATCTGGGGCTAACGTTTGTTGGCTTTAAGCGGATTTCTGCGAGAGCACGATCATTCTTATGTTATAACTACAGAGAACACGTCGACCTAGTGGTGTCCAGTATAATATACTACATTTGATTTTACTGATATCCGCGCTGGTGAAGTATCCAATGTCAGATAATCAGAGATTGACAGGGTGTAGTGAAGCCTGAGTGCTTGAGTGAGTAAACAAGAAAACTTCAACGTTCTTCCAGAATGCGGAAAAAATATCACTAAGTTTTTGAACCATTGGCCTCGACGTTGGAAGTTCGAGAATGGAAGTTTCACCGTAGTGTGTTATAAATCAAGTCCAATGAGATCTGATAAGATAGGTAGTGTAGAATCACATCGCTAAAGTACGCGAGCGGTGGCTTTGCTGTGTCTCATGATCCCATCTACTCCGGACGAGTCGAATGCATATCCAATGCTTGAACTTCACATGTTCCCATCATTCCAGCGTTGTCACCACGCTTACAACAGATCGACTGAACTAACTTCGTTAGGTGTTACACATCCTTCCGTCGAACGCTTAGATGGATCTGCCTTCTGTGCTTGAATTACAAACAGGCGAGTTACCACCAAAATCCCAGAATAATTTTTTGGAGGCAGTTTGAACACGGTTCAGTCGTTCATGATAAAAGAAAGAACAGCCGTTAGAAGAAGGATGTGAAGTTTTTACACTGCTAGATGTGTTGTGCTGCTTGTTCAGCATTCGCGAACGGACTGTGTTCAACTCATAACTGACCTGATGCCCCGACGTATATTTGTTTGTTTGCTGAACAATAGTTTGTCAAAAATGCTGCGTGTCCTCAACTAAAACTATTTCGTTGATAGAAGACATGAGATAAAGACATAAAATTTTCCTTCGGCTGAATAGAGAGGAAGTTCGTTTGGGAATGGCAATTGCTTACAATTCAAATTTATACTGTTGTCCTGCACATCACGAGAAATCCACCCATTGACTCAGTTTTGGCGTACTATGTATAGCTGCAACAATCTCGTCCATATGATAAACGTAATTTTTGAATGCAAATCAAACATATTAAATTAGAACGAATTATATATGTTCACTTCATCAGGTAAATGCACCTCCAATTTTATCCAGCCGAAATTATCCGAACAAAATGTGTTGATGTTTTTTATTGCTACAATTCTAACGGATACGTCTATGTATTGACAAGTTGCTTACAATAAACCGATTCGTCTTATGTAAACAACGCAGCTACTGCAGATATAGGGCGAGGTGAGTTTTCAGTGCTTTTAGCTCACGAATTATTCATGCGGACTACTTCATCGTATGCGGCCTACGGCCAAATCCTCGTAATATCGAACAAAACTGTAAGATGAATGATGGCCTCTTTGTTCAAATGCGATTAAATGTGGTGAGCTTGTATCATAAAATGAAGGGGAAACACGTCGCCTGTCACTCAGATCGTTTCCCCGCTACCAACCGTCATTATGCTCCAGGGGTTGATTGCAAATTTGTAACATGTTTGGTTTTGAGTGAAAACAAACATATGCTTGCGTATTTTTTCAACATATCCGTTAATTTTATGTCTCATATTTTACCTCCTCGTCACCAACGCAGGTTTTAGGGAGAAATTGAAGGGTGAGTGTTTCTATGTACTTCAACTGGCAGTATCAGCAAAGGCACCTGGTGAACCGTGCATATTGCCATATGTACGTAGACAGCAGTTTCGAGAGGTACTTTATCAACTGTCGCCTGAAACCACCATTAACTTGTTGAATTTATCGTGAGGAATCTGACCTGCCTTGAATTTCACTTACTTATTACTGACAGCACAACATTAACTACCATAATGTTGATGGACTGGAGATATGCAATGTCCATCAACTTAACCTGACTGGATTCAGTGTATGTATCAGTCGTCATGCACGCACCAAACCTACTGATCATAGGGCAGGAAAGTGTTGAATATAATCATTGATGAAGATATTTGCTATGGCGCATAGAAAGTGCTACGATCTTTGTGAATATATCAACTATGGGATGGTTATGTTTCATTTGAAAAATATGGAGAGAAACAGAGAATCGAAGAAGCTACGCCATTTTAGTGATCACAAACCTGAAAGTAATTTGTTCAGGCATAACAATAAATTGCAAATACCGTTTGATTCAACTTTATTGCTGAAATGATTGCAACTTGTTCGTCCGAGTTAGATCAAAAATATGACTAACAAAAAACGTTCCAGAGATTGATGACAATCAATCTGCTTGATTGCCTTGAATATCGTAGGCTGATATAGTGCCCAAAAATTACAGCAAATAATCGAGCAGCTACCTCCCGGTTCAATGGTCTTCAGGCCTTACCGCTCAAAGCTGCGTTTTAACTGTCCGCAATACGATAAAAATCATACGCTGTTCAAGTCCACTGAATATAATTGTGTAGAAGGACGCTATGTCAGGTTGGCGATCGACCAATGAATGTACTGGAGGAACACCTTATCCTTCAAAAGCGATGAAGTGAAACAGTGGTGTCATTTTGTCCGTTCATATCCATCAAACGTGAAATATCGGTGACGATATGAGTACATAAGCCCAAACGTGCATCTGAAGGATTGGACCGTCAACTGTTTTGAATATACATCGAATAGGACATCGAACAGTAAATAGGTTTTCAATGGAAATAACTGTAAGGGATAAAGTTCCCCATACAGTTCAGGCAGCTCATTCAGAACATAATGTCTCAGCCCGACTACTTCACCGAACCCGCAAGCTCAATTAAATCTTAGAAAGCATTTGTTTTCTGTGTTGCAACATCCTGAAACACGGTTTATGAAAATTTGAAATTGACCTTCCCTGTGCGATATCAACAACAATTGTAAAGAGCAAATGCGCATGTACTTAGATCCCAACAAAGCAAATAATGTCATATCTCGTTGGTTTAAACCTTGTTCGTCTCGGAATGTCTTCTATACTGAACAGGAATGTTCCTACCAAATGCACTGTTAGGGAACCCAAGTTCCCGTCAACGCTTTCAAAACAACAAGTAACGTTTTAGCTGCCCGTCTAAGAAACCTGAAAAATGGTCACGTCCGCTAGTGGATTTATTCCATGTGATGCGACGACTTGAACGTTGTCCAGTTATTCTTTCTTGTTGTAGTCAATCATAGTCATACACTCGGTTAAGCTAGTGTTTTATCACCCCGCTAAGTCCACTTATCCCCTAGACTCGGAACCGCATGAATGTTCGAAGAACAGCACAATTAGAATCCAACCATTGGATGTCAGAAAACAGTTTTCTGTTTTTCGCGTTACGTGCGTTGATTCCCAAGAAGCTAACCTGTTATTATACTCGATGAACGTTGGCATTCGACCATGCGATGGTTTGAATACATCGACTGAAAACAAGAAACTGCAGATGAAGCGTTAAATTTTGAGTGCAAAAGTGAATATTGCATCTGTCAGAATGGCAACTGAAACCAGAAAATTACTGTTTGAGAGTCGAGAAGTTTTAGTTGACTAACAACGTGAAGAATTTTCGTCTGTTTCTTTGCACCGCACCGGTTTAATGAAATCACATTCATGATAAGTGGCACTAGATACTGTGGCAGTTAATCTAGGATGCAGTATATTTCGAACAAAACTGTTGGTGTATGGAGACACGCTTTTTTGCTCAAACGTTATACAGGTTGAAATATGAAACAGACCGGACTATGTAACGTTCTCGAGGGAAAGAGTCGACAATACTTTCATTCTGAACGGTTGGTTCGCAGCTATCATTCAAAAACGGTAATAATATCGAGAGTTACGCTAAATTTTCAAATTCAGTTGAGAACGATGTATTCGTTTCTTTTTTGGGGTAATCAACATGAAGACTTCCACGATTCTAAATATCGTCAGTTCATACGAAACCCATTTGTTCGACGAAACATGACTGATGGGATGTGAGACACAATCCTCAAAACCACCATAACTGCAGTTTTCTCGGAGAGCCACACACGCTGGAAGGACGTTAAAAACCCCATGTTGACCGAGCAGTTCGCGACAATTTTCAACTTTTGACGTTCTGGAACAACCGAAGAAGTCCTGCGCTGGAGTTTGCTCAATTCTTCACCGGATTTTGGAAGTTCCCGTCCTACCTTGCCCGAGCCGAACTGCTTCAATATTCCGTAGTCAATATATGTCAAATAATGGCGGAACCCTTCGACGATGCATTCGCACGATATTCCCGGCATGGTCTTGAAATAATCAAAATATCGTCCCCACATAACCTTGTATAAGAGAAATTAGTATAAACACTAATCTTTTGAACAGAATCTGAGGAATGAGCGAACTATTCATCCTACTGATGTGTGTATCAAAGTTTCGTAAACCGCAACCTACCGCTGTCTGATTATGCTTCTTTTGTCAGCAGACTTCATGTTTTTCCTACAGTGTAAACATTCGTTGATTTGTAACGCCTGTAATTATCTGTCACAATCGCGCACATCCGAGCGTGTCTCTCACGAATGTGTTGAGAGATATATATATTACTTCGATGAGGATACTCATAGTTCACCCAATAAGACGATTCAAATAAGCGCCTTGTTGTTTTCAGCCTATGTATGTGAACTGTGATAGTTTATTTTTCACACTTCTAACAGGCAACACATTCCGGATATTTCACCATCAACTGCTTGCATCACTGTATTTGATGATCAACTGGCACTTCGGTACGGGGTTTTCTCAGGACCAATACGATGAACATTTTGTGCAAAAGTTCTCAACGATGAAGTCTTTCCGGATCGACCGTCGAAGGCAATTCCTTCAAGAAATGTAAAAACCATTACTCTGTTGGGATGAGATGAGTTCCATAATGTTCGGGTGTATCAAATTAATAAACTTCATGACAGCCTGGTAGTTGACAAAATGCACAACTTACAACCGAATGGTGTCCGTTCACTAAAATCGACAGTTGGCATTTGGTGCCTTACAAAACAGTCATTCAGACAATTGAACTCTACATTTTGAATAGAGAAATGGGAGGTTATCATATCAAGACGAAGGCCGCCGTCAGGTGGATGCGCAAACACTGGATGTGTTCACGATTTTCGAGAAAGAGTTGTGGTGTGATAGCGTTTTGTTTACAAGACAAAAGATAAAATCTTCCGACCGTCATTCGATCACCATATGGTACGTGAATTGTGCATTGCTAGATAACTTATTCTCGTTGATGCTGAGCGGACACAACACCGATGACCGCATTTAGTCAATGATGTTCGATAAGACACTCTCGTAATTAGTTCGTTATTAACGAACCACACCTGTTGCACCACGTTCACAAACGTCTGGAAAACCCAATGTTACCGAGCTGTAACGGGTGTGTGAACCGTGCGAACGTTCACCTAAATCAACAATGCGGTATTATATCTACAATCGTACAACTCAATTGTTCGCCAATCACAGATCTGGAACAGAAAGAAAATGCTACGATTGAGACGTCTGATGAAGTTGGGAGCTATATTGAGAACTGATGTAAAGGCATACTGAATGGTGGCACAAACACGCACCGGCCAGTTAATGCAAGGAAGTAGACAACTGCAAATGTGCATGCACGAGCATTGTAAGATTTGAAGCACTGACCGTGAGAAACTCAAAAATTAGTACGAATATCTGAGATAAACCGACGCGGAGCAACTGAGTAAACGGGGAAACGATGGAAAGATGACGACATATTCAGATAAGCCCCCCAGAACAAATTCTGAGATACCCATGTGACTGGAAAATTGTACTGACAAACTAACGTCAACGACCGAAGTCACATGAGCGCGTTCTTAACCAAAAATGCGAGGCTATCTGAAACTGGCAAATTACTCTCATGTGCAGCTAGTACAAATAAGCACGGAGGTAAGTAAAAGATGCGCGATGTATTCCATAAACCAATAATCTATTGCTGTCGTCGCCAGTGTGCCGCATGGAGACCGCAATTCTACAGCAAATTGAGAGAACTACTGGATTCACATTCGTATAGTGCAAAATGTCTAACCCCCTATCCCGTACACACTCTGAGTTGGACTAGTGTAAACGCAAGCAGATGACACACCAAAACACTCGACGTATTAATTCTATTCCGAAAGTATGCAAAGTACTGGGTGTAATGAGCATTTGAAAAATCTAGGAGAATACACGAAATGTTAGGCATTCGTGAGCATTGTGATTAGCTGCTAGCTGTCTATGTCTGCGAACAGACTGGAATGTCCGGCATATGTCTTAGTTCTATCACATGCATATACATCGTGATGATGTGTTGATTGCAGGCATATGCTGACGTTCCATTTTACATCCAGTTTTCAAACTACTCACACCCGAACCTGGCCATTTGAAACAACCGATAAAATAGGTTATTCAATTGGAGTGCCAAATCTCCTAATACACACAAGCAGATTGCCACGTCTGATAGTGTTGGATACCAATCCCTCCATTTGTCCACTGAGGGTGGATACGGATGCTTTGGTTTCCTCAATTTTGAAACAAAACAGCAACAATCGCCTCGTCGATTGGCGGTGATTTCAAATCGAATGTCTCGAGACAGAGTTAGACGAAATGATTACAATTATGTAACTATTGTTTTCGAGATTTCAAGCAAAAACGTCACCATCACCGCATGTTTGAACTGTATTAAACGTTTGCATTCCGAATTTGTCACGAGTCTTTGATAATTTAACGTAGAAAAATGGACCGGCATTGAACAACCATGAAACTGGTTGATAATCTCGTACATGATTCGGAAGCGGTGTTGAAAATTTAGTCGATACCAAATTCATTGGCGATTGTATGCATAAAACTATTGTTTTCCACAAAAAAGTGACAAAAATGGAACCGTCACTAACTTGAAAGAACATCCAGAATGAGTTAGCAAGTTCCGGCAGATTAGCATGCAAACGATATAATGCAATTGGAATAAGGGTCCTTCATGGATTCCGTACATGCATGTCGCACGTGTTGAAAACTTGTAGAGAACTTACCTCACGCAGTAAATTCTAATACAAATTCTTCTCATGCTCGTGGTTTTTCCGTCCGCAGCTCAAGAAACCAAGTTTGGCGGTAAGTTCATTATTATCGACGTATCCCTCACACAAATATCTGTTCTCTCGGTCGTAAGTGCACAGTATATACATCTCAACCGTTAGATTGCTACACAGCCAGGATGCCGTTAAATTATTTTGGAAACCATTTTGGCGGGTGTAGGAGAGCGATTAACCAACGAATCTCGAAAGTTAAATAGTCAAATAGCATTTACTCATCCAGTGTTGTATGTGACGAAACACTGGATCTATCTGTCCCCATCTTGTCATAATAAACGCAGAGAAGTTAAGCAGCAGGTGATTCACCTAGTTGTAATAGAGACAAATTCACACGTCGAATCTTCGTTTTGGGGGACTGGATGGGTCCATGATGGCATACAAACAGCCCAATAATCATTATAATGTCCAGCTTAAAGGAAAAAATCACTATTCAATCAGCAGTAGTTTTTGAATAGTTCAAACTCTAACGCATGGAACGAGATTTGAAAAGGACTGCAGGACACTTTCCAGTTACCGAATGTGATGTCTTTCTCTATTGCGTGAGAAAATCAACGACGCCCCAGTCAAGTTCCACAAATGAGTTCGGAGTCATATCAGCAATGGCAGACCACAGCGTGCGTGCAACATTTGCTACGAGTCCATTGGACTGTGGATGTCACAGAGCAGCAGACAAATGCTAACCTCCAAGTCCTTCAGTCCATCCATCCAAAGACTTGGCAGTGAAGTGAGTAGCACCGTCGATGACCAAATCAACAGTTACGTTCTCGCGACAGAACAGTTCTCCCAGAGCACGTGGTGTGGAGTCTGCACTCGGTGTTGAAAGGAGAGAAAAACTTCAGGCCATCTGGAATGAACATTACGAATCACTAGGGTATATTATTGCCAACGGAGAGGATCACAGTAGTCGGCATGAACCTTCTGAAATGTTCAAAACGTAACAGGCCACAGGAACCATCGTCATTGTTTCGCATGAAGCATGTGTATAGATTTTGGTACAATTTCCGCAGTGTGCTCGATACTTGCTTCGAATTCCGACCACCAAAAAGATAAGTTTGCAAACAAGTTCATCGTATGAAGCAGCTAATGTCGCGGATTCAAGTTCACAAGGATATCACACCTTTGAGTCCGTGGAATTAGAACACGATCATCAAAACTTAGTGGTCCCTCCGGAGTGATGGACAAACTTGCACGGCGACAGCGAAATGCGGGATATCTACGCCAATCTCGTTGTATCCAGCTACGTCTTAACGTAAAGATAACGGAGCCAAAGAACTCACGGAAATCACACACGAGTGCATCTCTTTTACTCGCAGTGATTGAACAGGTAAACAGTCAGCGTAGTAAGAGTTTGAGTTCAATGACGGAATTCTGGGCCGGTAATCAACATGGGAATTGTTGTGTACCACGATGAACAATTGTATAGTTGTAGTAGCTGAAAGCAGTGCTCCAGCTTTGCGCCATGGCAATAGACGACTCCGCCAGAGATTTACTAAAATGATACAGGAATTTTACGGTTTAGTGATCTCTTGCAATGGTAGATGACAGTTCACAAAGACACTTGCCAAGTCAATTAACAACGCAATACACTCTGAGGGCCTAACGTTGGGTCTTAGAATACCTACGTTCGGATTTAGACGGATGACCCAAAATGCACATGACAGGTCTACCACGCTGTTCACGAACCGCACCTACTCCAGTGGGAGAGGCACCGGTAATCACACTCGGCTGGTTCTTGTCAGAAAATGGTTTTGGAACGTTGGTTGTTTGACAGTGATAGATTCAGAAGCGAAGCGTTTCCTCGGGGTAACTGGATCAGGGAAAGTTGTTGGTGGATAGGGTATCGAACAAAGAAGTGACACATTGAGCGAAACTTGAAATAAAACGTGAGTAATATCGGAGTGCACTTAAAGCATGAAAATTAGTCGGTGACAGTGCATTCACTGATGTGGCTGAGCGTTGTGGAACTGGCTTGGAACAATTGCTATGAACATCGTAATCAAGGTGAGAGAAATGAAAACGAAGAGGTAACACTTCATCGGGGTAGTGACCACGTTTAAGTAAAAAATCGTCTCAACATAGAGGGGGTGATGTTCATGGGTAGGCTTATTAGAAGCGCGAACAATAACATCATCTCGGTAGGTTTTGATACCATGTGAACTTTCAGTGATTGTGTTCATGTTATCCCAATTTTTAAGAAGACCCTAGAACTGGACAACTGAGGGAGCACATCGTTTGCTTTTCTGTTGTGCAGTCAGGGAACAGTAGGCATGAATTTAGGGTTAACCTGTAGTTAGCCCAAATTCTCGGTTTCACCTCAACAGCTTTCAATGATGTACCTATCGGAGTCACCTAGTTTCACGAGTCAACAGGGGTTGCTGCTGCTTAGTAACACATAAACTGCAATTGTTTGCGCACAGGTTATAGCGAACCAAACGAAATGATTTGTCCAGTAAAGTAGACTGGGTAACCCGGAACTTCAAAGTTTAGCTTCCGTATTCGAATTGCTGTGTGGCCTTAGTACAGTCTAGTATAAGTTGTCCACTGTCAGTATCGTTCGCCGACGCCAGTAGAAACGTGTCAAAATGTAGTCATCTCGGAACTTTGAGTCAGAGAATAGAATGACCGGAGGTTAAAACTACTATTCGACAATCGATAGGGCCGCATCTGGCAACTTCACCAATACAGTGCAGCAGCCTACAAAAGAAAAGGAGTGGCCGGTGGTACCACGAATGTTATCATGTGTGGGACGCAGAACGGAATCGAGGATAAACAGAGCTATGTCTGAGTGTGAAAGTATTAATTCAACGCCACCGGTGTCAACAGTGTGATTGTCCCCTTCGTTAGAAGCAATCGCTGATGCTTCCCATTAATGGGAAGCGTTTTCCGGGACAAAAAATATATAAAACTGATAGAAATATTACTAGTCACTGGATGCACATTGAAATTTGAAGTTGTCGTCAAGATACATAAACTTCTGGACTTTCATACCGACTGGATATGGCTCAATCTGCCACAGCTGAGGTACTTTGCCTGTCTTTGTGGACATGCATACCGGGAATGATTGCGTCCACAAAATTCGCAATTGCTCGAAATTGTTTTGGGACCAGGTCCGATATACTTTCTTTGAAACACCGAGCAAATGACCTCGTCGCGCGAAAATCAGTACGCCGTTTGAATGTGTTATCATGTTACGACCTTGGATTGTCGCCTTCAGAATAATCGCACAGAACGCCCTATCTAGTCTTCGTAACTTATTTACACCCGCACACTGCTCATATGCATTGTGGATAACCTGCAACTTTTGACCATGAGGCAAGAGAAGTTTCTGTTGTAATTTTGGCAAGTGGATAATAACAATTGATCGTTCACGCAAACGATCCACTATCTGGATGCACTATTCACAGTTGGTTGTTGTGTTTGCAGTTGTAGGACGAAATCACGAATTGACTAAGATTCTGACCAGATTAAAATATTGAGCTTGGCTTTTGCAACTGTAACAGAAATCGTCGGTATGCGGTGTTGGAGCAGTACTTCATTCAACGTGGGATCGTAAAAACTAGTAGATCATACCGGAAAACCCGAGGTTTCAGCAAGTGCATAAGTTTTCGTGCCGGTGACATCACGAAGTGAAGCAACTTTCTTTCCATCCTGATCCAACTTCGTGAAGCAGGAATTGTCAAACATCTCCAACTGGTCTTTTACTTTCCGAGCATTTGAATTAGTGAGTTATTGATCCAGCTAGTTGGTCACTGTAGATATTGCGAGTGCGCAATGCCAAATGTTGTTATTAGAATAGCACTATATGGAATAACGAACAAACGTATGAGAATTGCACAACACATCCGGGCACAATAACACGGAGCGGGTAATGGTGAACCAACCAAACTTCAAACTCTCCATTCAGTATCGGACAATCAGTGATTCCAAAATTCTCGGAAAAAATTACTCACTCCATCGACTACCGAGCTGTTACATACACATACATATTCATGCGATCCTCAACAGTAATGTGTGGAACCTGGTTACGTTTGGAAGTGCAACGCGGAATAAAATCAAATAAGTTGTTCAGGATATATCATTGCAACCATGATTCGTTCACATAGATAGCTTACCAGATACATATCTTAATATTCTTATGAACGAAGAAATATGTGTTTGCAATCTCATTCCAGGGCTGAAAAAAACAGAGTGCAGAAAATGCCTGGCTGCAAAAAACTGCGGATTATAGTGAATATTCTGAGAGGCATACATGCGCGCATGCGGTCTGACAAAAGGCACGTTCGAATGTATCAACTGTCATTTCGGAGATGTCAGCGAGCTGTCAATTCCCATTTTGCAAACTGAGACGTTTCACCTCGGTGTTCCTCTTACTAGCCTAATATGATCATATCGAACGGCAACAAAATGATCGCTAGGACACATTTGCCTTTGGTCGTCAATGTCGGAACATAATCTGTCGTAGGTCATGCACGAGTGTTATGTGCCAATACTCACAGCTATCTTACAGCAGATGTCCCAGTTGTAGCTCATTTATTAATGCGTGCGATTGAACTATATGCCGAGGAGTGTTAATGCTTCAATTACTGGTACTGTTGATGCGTTCACGCGAAGTTGCAGTCGTTTTTGATAAAGTATGCAAATGATGTTTTTGACGTCCAGCGTTACGATGCATCCCTCATTGCCGCTTGCCGAGTGCACAGAGACCCCAAGGTGGATTGTCATTCATTTCATTCTCAATCCATGTTCTCATTGATCTCAGGAGTTTCCTCGGGTTTCGACTGCACGGTTGAATTGATAACTCTACCAGTTTCCTGTTCGCTGAACATGTGATTGTATGATGAATGACTGTTCACTTCACACGATTTCAAACGCAGCGCTCTGACTTGGTACGACCCGATGTGGATAGGCTCCGGAAAACAATTGAAAATGACCACATCGATCACATGTGCGGTATGGCATCTTCGTTCGATATCTTCTGAATGAATTCTAAAAACTGTTGAAGTTCAACCGGTTCAACGATGTGTTATAACGTGTTGATGGGCGTATGACTACTATGGTTCCGGTCGGAAGGCCGTACAATTGTGAGCAGTTCTGATTCTCACCAACATTCGTGGCCATAGAAGCGTGTTGCATATTGCTAATGCAAAACCGTTCAATTTCCTCATAGATCATCTAACGCAACTGAATGGTAAGTGCATGGTGCACAACGTGGTCGATAACCTACACAACTGTTCTTTTGGTCATATGTAGGTGGCAGCTAAATTGCGAGCCACAAGGCCGGATCACAACTGAGGGAGCGACAGGAAGTCTCGAGGCGGATTTGCAAACAATCAGAACCAGCAAACTGAACAAGTTAGCCGACGGTTCTCTGGGAGTGGATTAGCGGTAGCCACTGGACGAAAAATGAACGGCCATTCTAATGAGATTAGCAAACTACCAAGTTCAAACAAGTGGTATACGGATAATCCATCTTGGCTTGGACACAAGCAGAATAATCACGGAAACGCCACGCATATAATGTTTTTGAGCGATCATATCGGTCACTCGATGTATTCAGAATTTGGAAGATGCAGATGCAATAGATGAAATGTTAGGCGTTTGTGAGCAGTGGTTTCGTGTTGGCCATACACATGGAGTGGAAGAAGAAATGCTTGGTCCAGAACGACACCGCGCCAATTTTGTTCACATATATATTCGCTTGAAAAATGTCACTCATGCAATCGATCCACTTGTGTTCATGCAGATCGTTATATGAACGCGAGAAAGCGATCAAAGCGAGGAAGGCAATATGGATGGAGGTGAACTCTAACGAAATACACCAGTCCATATACATCCTACCCACACACAGGTGATCGTTTTGTTTTTGAGAGCCAGTTCGATAGACGGGTTTTCAGAGATGGCACTACCAGTTCGCATGTTCTCCTTGGTTGCTACACGTAACAGCGGTGAGAGTGGAGGATATTTCGAACGAAGCAAGTTCGTTACGCGAGTCAACCTATGTTGTGTTCTGTCGTTGGTGGGGACCACGACAGACGGAGGTTTAGGGTAAACAGCTTTTACACACTGACGACTGGTTTGTTATGCGGGATAGGCAGCAATTTGTCTGACCTAGGGATAACAGGCTCGTAGCTACGCGTGAACACATGGAGATCGTTTGCCAAATCGACCCATCAATCGGTTTGTGGAATATGTCTCACGATCGAGTGAGCCGGCATGCGTTGTTTGCTAGAGTCCTGTCGGGTCACGTTGAACATTGAATATTTTATATATTCGAGAACGTGTTCCTCCATCCTCAGGCGCGGAAAGCCCTGTCAACGCTGCCGAAGTAACGACCTTCGAAGCTGCAGGTTGAACAGTGGATGACGTTCGAAATAAACAGCACTGTTATCCGCGTCACAGTGTGAGAAAGTGTAAGTGACAGCGTGAGTCGCAGTTAGCTCAGTGTAGCTGCATTGTACGTTCGCTAGATGACCTGCATTAGTCGTCGCGTTAGGAACCACATATTGTTATCTCGTTCGTACGGTAACCGCATGTACAGCGGTATGTTCGGACAAACGTCTCGTGTGGGTTCATTCATTTCGGTTACCTCTGGAATTCAATGAATTTCGGTGGAAATCCATTATATATCATGGTAACACGGATAAACTGCAACTCGCCATCCCGTTTTTCGCGCGTCCATGTTGGATCAAGCAGTAATGCATGATCGTTCTGTTTGATACTGAAGTGTATACAGCAAACATCTTTCTCGTCAAGTGTTTCCGATTGCTATTTTCTAGAAAAGTACCTAGTCTCGAGGTTTTTGGTTTCCAAATTCCATCGGTTACAGAAATCCTTTCCAAAGCCGTAATTTGTTCTAATTCTCAACAAGCTGGAAATTCTACGGTCAGCTGAGGTATACGTCCATTTTACACTGAACTGGACACATCTTTCTTCGCTCTCCATGATTCTAGATATCGCACATTTGATGTCAAGATATCTGTTTCCAACAGAAGAATATTTTCTACTCGCGCAATCCTCCATTAAAACTGGAAGGTTGATAACTTTCTCTCATCTTCAGGCAGAGAACAGACGAATTGCCAAAGTCTGAATAAAGTTCGACGATTATTAACCAGCATTCAGCTGTGCCCATATCAAGGTCACCAACGCCGTAGCCAACGAAGCCTCCGTATGTGAATGTCATCAGCTTTCTGACTCCCGCTGTGGACAATCGTCGCCAGGATAGAATCGATCATTTTGCTAGTTTTCGGAAACAGGTTCATGTAAATTTTCTGTGGTTATGAACAGAAATGTGATTATTTCTGAGTATTGTTCATTGCTCGCTAACAGAGGTGACACGAATAACGTTTTCGAAATCTGTTTTATTCAATTCACGTGCGTCTGGTACATTTCAAAATAGGGGAGAAAGGTTGAATTTGTAACCACCATTCCACGATAAAGCTCCACAACGCGCGGCCGAAACCGCGTGTGAACAACTTTGTCATTTTCAAAGAATTTTTTTAATGGTGGGTTGTTGAAACATTTCTGGCAACTTCGTCCCTCGCTGGCAAATAATCGAAGTCCATCGATGGAGACGTCTTAAAAAATGCATCTTGCAAGAAAAAGTTGATCGCTGTTTCCAGGCTATATTTTATTGACTTTCGTCAACCACGTCAGTCCATAAACACTCGTTGTGTCGTTGCCTCGCGTCACCACCAAACATCCGGAAAGTACGCAGGTTTTCAATTCACAAATATCATTGATCAGATAATACAATAACTGCACGTTATGAGCTATATCTGTATTTCCAGTGACCAAATGTTGATGAGGAAAATATTTCAAGTCTTGATCGCATTTCAATTCCATAGGCTTGAGAAGTGACATTGACAGTAAGTGAGAACCACTACATTAAAATATTTGTTGATAGGATTCATCACCGCTTGGATATCATGTATTCTAGTTCATTCCTATAAAGCTTATTCACGACTGCAGTTATGTTGACCGAGTTTGTAGCGTATCCGCTGGGTTTGTTTATTTGTCTGTGTCTGTTCGGAACAAACCATACGCAGATTGGTATTACCCATTTCAATCAGGAGAGGCTAGCAATAACAGCAACGATCCGTCCGGTTAGCTTCAGTATTTAGCCGATGAATTATGGTCTATTGGAAGCGAGATCGTTCGTTATGAATTATAAACGCCCATCATCCTTGGGATGCTGTCATATGACAGTCTACAGCGTTAAAACAACTATTGGCGCCTTGGAAATTTTGAAACCAAACGAATGGAACCTCATACCTTGTTAGGATGATTCATCCCAACTCCGTTAACAGAAACAGGTAAGGCTAATTCTCCCAGATATACAACTGCCTAATTACTTCTGTCAGTTAGGCCGGAATGGCCTTCGGGAAATATTGGCTGTGAGTACAGCCGTCAGGTTTTTCCAGTAGAATGAATCTAAGTATCATATTAATCAATAGAAAAAACGAACGACGAATGTTGGACAGTTAATTTCTCTCATAGCTGCCTTCTATTGTAATTAAAACCAAACTGACTTTCACTATGGCAAACACAACAACAGCGTTAGCATTGCTACATTTTGTGCGCATTTGTTTTGGACATTTTTACAAGTTACAGATTGTGATGTCATTCACGATGTCACTTCCTGGAAACGGATATGTGTACGAAAACAAATTTCAAGATAGTGTGGTACTTCAGTCATGCATTAGAAATCAGTTATGATCACTGATAAAAAAACGTTTGATATTGTCACCGAGATCAAATGTGCACACAAAATACATGCTGTCGAATGGTTGAGAACGCTGAGTTTCTGCGAGAACTCTGTGATCAACGTTCCTATCACGAATCATCATAATTTGACCTGTAGGACAGTTTTAAAAAGTTGGCTGAGTTAATTACTTTGACCTCAATTCACACAAAGTAGTTTGTGAAATGCCTTCTTCCATGACAATCAGTACACTCAACTTCAAACCAACGACTAAACCGCTTTCGAGAAACGCGTTCAACAAACTAATTGTAGACGAGATTCTCCGGTTCTATCCCAGTCAGTTATAATTTCCGAAGTACTATTGGCCACGAGTGCGATGTGAAACAACCGCCGATAATTTTATTATATCCGACTACATCAAACATTCTAGTATGCCGGCATTGTTGCGAATATGTGTCCACCTTTGCTTACGCGTGGGATTACTATGGTTGTAAGTCAGAGGTTTGTATTATTGTTGGCAACAAAAACAGCTTTGTTATCCTCATGCACGCCATGCGAGAGAGTGCACGTTGAATTGAAAAAGGCATACTGTGCAACTAACAGATGGTTCACTGAAAACATCCCGACCCGCACGATTTAATCAATGATCGTTCACAAAAACAACCGTGTTTACCTCCATACAGATTCCTCAGCTTCCGCGGATGGAAGATATACAGGATGGGGGCATGGAAGAACACAAGCTGGCGGAAACTCAAATTTCTCAGAAGGTTTTGTGTCCGAGTCTCCTATTTTTTATTATACACTTCAAACACATGCGCTAACCGTCAGTTCATTGTTCACAATGTTCTCGATTAGTAGCACGCCAACTTGACCGGACACTTTATTTCAAAAGCGGTTGTGTTGACCTGAAGCCTCTGAGCCCAACAGACTGTCGAAATCATTTTATGTCACATCAAAATTCAGAATTAGTTATGATACCGCCAGTTTCGCTGAAACATCTTTCTTATTAAATAGATGCTCATGCAACGGATGTGAGCCACCGACCAGGAAAACAGAACCGATATTGCCCAGATTTGACATGTTAAACAGGGCCACAGTAGAGTGTACTCTAAACCGACATGTTCTCCAGGTATCTAACTCCAACTTCCATTGTGAGGTGTTGATGGCAGTTGTAGAAGCAAGTACAACCGTACAAGTGACTTGTATCCCGCAAGCATCATCTGTTGAGCACACAAATCTACGTGATATGAAACTACACCTTGACACAACTCTCTGAAGTGAAACAAAGACAGCTTTCCTGGAAGTTTGATTGCTTCTTCGAACTAATAATTTCACGTGCAGTACGCTCAGAGATTGATGGAAGATTTTCAATTTAACTTGAACAGAGTCCACATCACAGACCTTGATACAGCTAAGCAGATCACCTTTAATTAGACGGTAAACCTCCACATACCTTCTGGTTTGTGGATATTCATTTCGTATTCACGAGGTTAGTTGTATTAATGAACTGTCTATCGTACACATCGTACTGCTCTGAGTATTTTAAAAATGGTATTCAAATCAAGTGTATCTTTCTTTCGAGTGAGTCGTTGTCCTCTTGTCTCACCATACAAACACCTTCAGAAAATGTAGCAGTAAATGCGTTATTGAACGCGGTTAGAACGTAAACTTCGAAGCAAGCAAGGCGATCTGGGCCTCATGAAAGCAACTTGAAGCACGTGATCCTCTGTCAGCCTATCTGTATTGCAATGTTTCTCTGTGTTCTTTTTCGCGATATCTCGATTTGGGCTTCCGAGAATCTTGACACACACTGTACGAATCACCATCTCAACCGCAAATTGTTTCCGCAAGTGGTGTTTACACTGTTCATCACGCATAAAAACCATTTGGTTATCATCAGTTGAATCCCTTCCCCAAGTTTAGATAGGCTGCTGACTTCCATAAGCCGAATGAACGATGTTCAGTAGATTTGTATTGTTTCCAGAACGGCCGATGGATGTTTGATGGTCTACAAAACGCCTACCAAATTCCTATCTCATTTAGCCCGTGTTGTTGATCGTGCATCAAATAGTTACTGTAATAAAAGTTAGCGATTATCACCGATAACTATTTTCTTCAAAGCTATCCATTCAGCTCTTGAAAGTATGTTCCAATGAAACGCGAGGAAGGGGTTCAGTTCACATTGCTGTTGAAGAAGGTTTTTAGGCACAGCTTCGAACATATTCGACGGACAGTGGGATATTTTAGTGCTGCTAAAAATAACGTCTTGTTTTCACTGAAGGAGCATCAGTGGTCAACGGACACACTTCAGAAAGATACACAACTGGCGACAATATTTTCTCTCTTGATAACTGAACAAACAGGTCACGTGGGCTGTGAGAGCACAGGTGCGAAAAAGCTGTCCGCATGTTGTTTTGTCAGCAGCCATTTTGTTGCATGCGTTGTTGAATTGTATACGAAAATTGGTCACATCGGTGTTTCGTTCACTAAGCCTACGTTTTGGGCAGCATGCACATTGGTCTGATCATGAACCAGGACGGCAATGTATGAATCAAACATGTTCGCATGAATCTTAAATAATACAAAACATGGACGTCATTTACCTAAAATTTCCCGCTATCATGATTGAAAAGATAGGTGCAAACATTCGTCCTTCATTTTTGAATGATATTCAATCAGAGACGCTTAGTTTCTGAATTATTAGAACGGCAAACACATTCAGGTCGACAGAAGCACTTGTCTGATGTATTCCGTTGTGACAATATAGAAAGAATTCTTGTGCTCTCTAGTTGCTGTGAGTAAACGCGAAATCACAAACTGGCCTAAAACGAAATCTTCTAACATTGATTTCATGACCACAAAATCCACGAAACTCCGAACGACTGATTATTATCACTGTGGTAGGACATCCGGTTCGCAACATTTCGGGTCAGTAGTCACATTTCGGTAAACAACGCAACATCGTTTGATTGGCTGAAACATGCGGTAGGCATCTTTCGGAGGAAAATGTTTATAATTTAGGGCTGCACTTCCATGAAAACAGAATAAACATGCACTCTTCACATAATGTTTATTGGATCGCTCTTATATGAGAGTAAACCGACAAGCGAGCCAATTCTGACATGTAACTTCAAGTTGTCGAAGTATTCTGGGATGCGCCGGCTTTCAGCCGCTCGATAACCTTCAGTACGGCGTAAGTGTTATCACTATTTGAATTGTATCTGTTGCACACTCCTCACTGCAATGAAATATGTGGCTGTCTGGCGCACTAAGTATGAATCACCATCTCATGATGAACTTTGAGGTTTACCGGGTGATGTTTGGAAAGGTTTGCTTTAATCGATGCTTGGTAACGGGTTAATTTTATATACTGTGAATATACCATCAGGAGGAGTGCTCGAAGCAAATGATTAAAAGTTGCTTTCTCTAAAGCTAGAAATGCAAATTAACTTTGTGTTTTTCTCTCAAATCAGGTTGCATGAGTGGATTATAGTAAAGAGTGTAAAACTCACATGAACATCTTATCGCTAACAACGGAATAACTACTCCCTCAGAATTGATAGAAATGCAAGTCAGTAGGTGAGAAGGATTCCCCCAAATGCTTTTCCACATCGTGTATGTATATATATATATATATATGTTGTACGAACAGCCTGTTGATCGAGTTGCGTGTGGAAACTTAGCATCGAATAATTGAGCCATTTTCAAAATATGTAAGAACCCTTGTCATACGCATTCCCGAACCATTCGGTAGATATTTACGACATGTTTTATCAATTGATTGTTTCCCAAAATACTCTTCTGGAATAATAAAGCATGACTGCACGGTCTCTGCCTCCAAAATAACCGACTGGAGATATTAACAGGTTCTCAGGGACGTCCTACGCTTTGATTGTTTCTCGTTAGATAGTTTCGCAGGCAAACCTTGTATTTTATTATGTACCTTGTTTAATTGACAACGCCCTACTATTCAGCGCTGTAGATATTTTTGTTCATTACCTTGTACGCTATCACTTGTTCAAGCAGCACTTTTAACACACACTCCGTTTATTTCTCACACCTCATATAATTGCTAGCGTTGTCGGAAGCCCACAGATGTCTTAATAGTGTTCCCATCATGCCCGCTATCCACTGTAATCTGATGAGCGAATCAGAACATCAACAATTGAATCTTACACTCGCAAATAACATCCTGATCACTCCCTTTTTGGAAATGATCACAATTAATTGTGTTGAGCATAGAACGTAGTCACCATCCCAGGTTAACGTAACACTATTACTAGATCAAACAAGATGACCGGAAATCGCATGTGATTTTTCTACTTACGGACTTGAAACAACATGTCAATAGAAATTGAATGTGTTCGATGCGCATGTATGGAGTATATATTGAACACTACTGCTGCCATTTGATCTCTGTTTCCCTCAGTTACCAGTGTTCACCGTTGATGTGCTGAGCAATGATGTTTAATGAACAGCTGGAATTGTTTTCAATTCACTTAAAACTTAGCGCTCCTTAATGGAGTGTGTCGAAGACTGTTGTCACTGAATGATCGGACGCCTTGGTTACTACAATTGACTGATTGTCGAAGTCACTCCGCTTGCACGTTAACGCCCCCACCGTACCAACATTTATTAGTTTTAGACTTCATCGGACTCTCAACCATAGATTACTGGCAGTGACCCCAGAAAATTGATCACCATATCTATTTCGTCACCACTTGAACGCGATAAACAAAATGACATTCTTAACTGCAACTTCTGGTGCACATGTTCACGTGTTATTTTTTGAGAATCGTGTCAGTTATGACTGACCAGTTTACAACTCTTGTCACGCAATCTCAGCAGCAAACGACCGTATGCAACAGTTGCTGGAGTTGATGTGCGTAACTTTATTTGCCGATATTACACACTTGTAACAACCAACCACCTTATGTTTCCATACAACATACCGGAGACGAAAATCCATACAAATGACCACGAAGTCTGATGATTTTAGCACCAGAAAATATTGGTGAGTTGGTAAAGATTGCACGAAGTATATGGATGATTCTTTGGTGGACTGACCAGGAGCGTTGAAACGTTCTTTGAGTTACAGCGAAATGTAAAACGGACGGTTGAGTAATGGCGCACAAGCGCGAACCAATTCACAGAAGATTTTAGTTGATACCATAAATTCACTCGAGGAAGGTGATAGATGATGAACTTAGAAAATGCACGCGCATGCCTATTTCATCACGCATACCTCTGATCGTTTGTTGTAGGTTCCAGCTTCCAAAGTCAAATTCCGTTGCGCATTCCGTTTGGTTTCTGTTGCCACTGCGTTGGATATATGAATAACAAGGCAAGCTGCCACCTTCGCAACATGGCGGACGCATGTCAAATTTCACTCAATTTCATTCACACATTCACTCAACAGCAAATGCTTCAACTTTTCCGTGTTCTGAACAAATGCGCCTCCAACACTGAATCTTGTGTGTATCTTCATTGCTTCGTTTTGATTCAGTTGCAATTAGTGAAATAGAACGCTTCTCAACATTCCACAACAAATCCAGCAACATATCGACAAAAAGTCTGCAATTTAAGCATATACACAGGAACTTAGTGTGAATCAACTTTCGATCGATTTTTTTCCACTCATTGTTTCATTGCTTGATAACGGTATGTGACGTTTGCATAGTACTTTCAAGATGATTCACGTACGTGGTTTCGGGGCCGTTCATTCTTCATTAAGTTATTTCGGGTTGAAGTACGAGTGAATTACGTTGTTTCGGGTGAAGTAATGGGTAAATTACGCCATTAAGGCTTGAGTTACGGATAATTTACGTTGGGTGGGGTAAATTCAAGGAAAAAATATGTTATGGAAAATAGATCCGTCAGATAGTTGAGGTGTTACACCGATTGGGGCCTAGTTAGGAAACGTCTCCCAAATCCCAGGAAAATACCTCAATGATCCCCGGATAAGCCCACTGGACTGAGTTAGGTATCAACTTCGATTTATCTACAATTGTGCTAGCGGGGTATGGACAGAGAAGTACATTTTTGCTGTTTAGAACACACTCTGTACAGTGGAGTATAGGGGGGTGATGATTATTTTCTGCTAGTGAACCTTGTTTCACTTTCTTAGCGCTCACGCATCAAACATAGTGTCGGTAAACAGCGACTTACTGTGACACGAATGAATCGAAACAGAAGCGACACTTCCATATCATTGGTGTCTAGATTGTCACAGCGACACGCTGCTGAAAGTTATTTGTGTAACGAACATAACCCAACCTTATCATCGGGTATTCTCACGTTAAGTTTTCTGTAAGTTAATCGGCTGATTCATGTACCAAGGTAATGTTGAGTGTGTTTCGAGGCCCACCGATGAAACTTTTGAGTGTGTGTAGCACACAACTCTTTTTCAATAGTAGGTGTGTTACGTCAACACATATATGTCGGTGCTTGGTCCTCATCACTGACGAGTTTTTGCCAACTAAGTTCTCATAAATCATGGAACCTGCACAAAAAACCATCAAACTTCGAGACATACAGATTTCTGTATAGATCGAGTGTTAAAATTCTAGACAAATTTCACCTTAGAACATAATTTCCTCACATTAATTTGGGTACATCGGAAGTCAAAAAACCCAGAGAGTTTGCCACTGTTTCTTCCAGTTTTGGGCCTATACGTTTTCGAATAGTGATCACAGTGCACGTTCGCAGTAATCCCGCTGAAGAAACTGGTTGTAACAAACTATCGCATGTCCTGTGGCAGAATCAAAATGCCACTGATAATTACCAATGTTACCTGTCTAGGTTACGTGTCTTAGGTTTTAGCGTATCATGTAGCTTCATTCGTGAGTGGAGGTTTACCTGAAGAATGCACTTGACACCGTATCGGATTACTTCATGTGCCAGACAATGAATTGAATGTATGCCATTCGATATTTGGGATGGGGAGCAATAACGTTACAAAATTCAGCAAGTTTTTAAGGAATTCACCATTCCGACCCGAGAGCGTGTACCGTACGTCTGTTATAATTAAAGTTTTTGGCGGAGTAATCGAG
>LOND01001710.1:42746-65993 GCA_014220965.1 Paragonimus kellicotti | reverse complement strand
CTGATTTTCGAACGAGCGGCAACTGCATCATGAAGTAGCGTCCTCGTCTTTGAGTTCTGCAATTGTTTAACAATCAGATTCTGCTATTATTTGAGTGATCTACAGTAAACGGACTTGCAAACCTGAATAACCAATTCAGTTCTGACACATTCAGCTCCACGCACCACTCGCGTGATACGCATTTTGCAAACGCCCTAATGTCAAAGGTTCATATAAGAAAGCATAATTTCAGTATTGTTTCCCAAGCGTGCGCACACACTAACAGCACAGAAACTGTCCAATTTGATTCGAAATGATGTGACGACACGAACGATTTCTAAATAATTCATACCTAATTTACATTGCATAGACATGTCCAGACTTTATGGACCTACACCGAAATGTGCTTATCAAACAGTCGCATTTTTGAGACACATTTGCATTGCACGAACAATTTGCTACGAATCTATGAAATCATTCGTTTGTCCGTAATTGCATCGGAAGCAGAGCTGAACGACAGCACTAATCAGTATTGGGGGGTAATTTGAATTTAAACGTGTCTTTAAGAAAAAACACAGACGTGCCAGTGCAGTATCTGGTGTAGGCTGTTACACAGGAACAGAAACATTGAAATAAGTACCATGAAGCCATTTTCCTTCGGCAGTACTCTCGATGTTTGTAGTTCCATCCTTTTACCCAATCTCTGACTGTTCACATATGGCAATGGAAGTAAAACGAAATGAGACCCTCATCGTCCGTCTCCACTAGTTCGTTAACGTTCGGTCTGTAAGTTGTCGATACAACACAGATCGGAGTAACGAAATCCATGGGACGATGAATGGTCCAGAGACTGCACTACACAGTACAAAACAAAGAAACCAAAGTCTGCAATACAGATCAGTACTGTTATTCGCTGAAGGGATAACTAATTTTGTTCCATCGGCCTACAACCCACTCAAAACATGAGCTGATCTGAGACTGAAGCAAAGTGTATAGTAGGGAAGTCTCAACTAGTGCGACAATAACCGTAAATGTGGTGTTGGAAAAAGCAGATGCAAACGATGTAGAGCCTGAATATCAGGGCTTCTGCGATGTTAGCCCAATTCGTAAGGACAGTGGGAAACAGAAACTAAATTTGCTGTGTTTAACGGCTCTCTAAATTGACGGGCTGATTAACCCAGGTTTAGAAAGGACCTAATGGTGAAAATTCAGGGCTTCGGCTGGATTCGAATCAGCGGCAGAAACATGTTCAAATGCGGCAAGCGCTCACCGGATAACAGAGTCAAAAATTATGGTTTCTGAATTTGCGGCGTAACTTCGTAGTTCAGCAGGTAGGGCGTTTGCAACGCTTGGGCATTTTGTTTCTGATGCTGGTTGGAAACCAATCAAACCCCTAATCTTTCACAATTGGATTTCTTCTACATTATTACATCTTCCAAGCAAATCATTTGTATCTCAGGTACGATACCAAACTAATGACGGCAACATTACTTCCAGTATTTCTGTACGGATAGGACAGCACTTTTGGTCGATAATGCAGAATCCTGTATGCAACATATATCTTAAAGCCTTGTTCCAAGTGACAGACCACCAAACAGGCGTACGTTGCTATATCGTTCATGAGACGATTGTCTGTACGAAGCGAGCCCAAAATTGCGGATATAGTGGATCAATATAGCTAGTTATTTGTTTGCCTTTTCAAAGAACCTTCAACATACTAGGACTGCATTGCATAAGCTATACGGTTTTAAATTTATAATACTTAGAATATTACGATCCGGACCAAACTTGATAGAGACCCTCATACATCTTAGTTCATCGTGGATTCTATTTTTCAATTGTTTAAGGAAGCAAATTACAAAATTAAGTGCATTTCTCAGCCACTGATTATCTTAAACATTACTCAAATAGTTCCAGTCAGGTTTCTTGGATTCACACGCTCAAGTCTAGAAAGGCAAAATCATCGAATCGGCAGGTTTACTGGCTACATACGGGTTCACAGCCGTCAATGCAATAACGCATCATGCATTGTCTGAAGTCACTGGTTCGCCAGCTTTGCAAATTGTGTATAAAGTGGAAACTTCAACTAAGTGCTATCAAGATCTGCAGGACGTGACCAGATTTACCTTACACAGAAAAAGACTGTAACCCTGGAAACGTTGTGCGTAATCCGAGGTAAGCAGTGATTTCGGAAGTAGCAATGGACAGCATTCTTTCCAGAAACATTGATATTGTTAACGAAAGCTTTCAAAATCCAAATATTATTCTCCTCGCATAGAGGTTAGGCCGACAATTTTAGATCCTTCATATGAGGTGACCGTAGTGTGGCCAGTAACAGACTATACACTTCGAAGTTATTGCCGTCAGTAGGCACCACACTTATTTGGTTTGCCTAATCGCTGCGATGCTCCACCAAACGTAATCGAATCTTTTAGCAATGGACAACCGATCACTTATTGTCCGAACAAGAAGGATCATTTCTCTTGAACTGATTCATCTGCTTGGAAAAGGATCAGCGAAGCATAACTTCCACAAGGCGTCAGCCAGGTCGCAAACAACTCTCAAATCCAAAAAAGTAACACGCACTATTTAAAAGAGAATGTGACCGAGCGTTTGCATATAATTCGGTCGCGCCAAAACAATGGGGACCAATACAGTGGTCAACTTTGCTGCCCAGTGAAAGCGTGGTAATATCATTGCAAGGAAATGCACTACTGACAAGTTCGACCACAACAGGAATTTGAGTACAGTGCGTCAATTTAAAAGGGGCTGCATAAGAAATGCATAACAGTGTTTTCAATAATTATGAAACATGTGCAATTCCTATTAAGCGAATCATCATCAAAGACAATCATGAATCAGTGATTCATATTAATACCTCACTGCCACACAAGCACCAAGGAAAAAAAGAAACATATCCAGTACAGGAAGAGAGGAAATAGAGAGGGAGAGGAGGGGACCTAACTACCAAAAAAGCTAGCTACTTCTATATTCGAACATTCAACATCAAGGTGCCTACACCTTGCAAACAAACAACCGAGCTGTAAGTGAAAGTAAGGCGTCATCAGCGAGACAGCTTCCTTACGGCTTTCACTGCCCCGCATCATTAAGTGCACTCACTTCACAGACAACTCGGCCAAACAACGACAACATTCACGCCACTGAGCTCGATTAGCCGCCATCTCACCTAACGTCTCAAGCCACCGACTCTGTGAGTCGCGAGCCCCAGCCCGGGAGACGAACCCGACCTACAGTGACCAACCCCTTCGTGAACGATTTCATTTGTCTACGCCAGGTCATCATCTGTCCACCTCGCACCTTGCGCCAGTCGGCCGCAGCGTCGGCAAAGAGTGCTCGGTGTGGCAAACGACTAGCTGGCATCCTTAGTACATGATTTACTGTTTAAGTCTGCGCAAATATAAGGATTTGACATAAGAACTCGTTTGACAGTCACTATCAAATACTCGATTCCTAACCTCCTTGTTGTTTAGTCGCCCATGCCATCCGATACGAGCGAACGAACATCGGTGGTCAAGTACCTGGAGACGGTTCACGTCTTCTACCTTGAGCGGTCACGTTTCGCCGCCGTATAGTGCAACCCTCACTATCGCCCTATGTACGCGACCCTTAAGTCTCAGAAAGATACCCCTCTGTTGGCAGAAGTGTTCTAGGTTATAGAATACCGTCCTAGCCTTAGATATACGCACTTCTACTTCATTCCTTACACTTCACTTGTCGTTGACGCAGCTTCCAACGTATACAAACCGGTCAACAAACTCCATAACTTCATTATTTAACACTGAATCTACGTAGTCACAGCAATCTTACAGGAGCACTTTGCATTTTGAGGTTGCAAAGCGCATTCCGAAGTATTTAGCAGAACGCGAAATGGCGTTAACGTTGTTTGTGCGGATTGAAAATAGTCAAAAAGCGACACCTTACCGTCAGCATAAACAAGATCAGTCAGTCTTCCATCAAGTAGGAGGTCCACGCCAGCATCTTGTGAGTGCCGCAGACAGTGCTCCATTATTTTGTCCGTCACGAAAGTAAACAAAAACGGCGAAAGTGAACAGCCTCGACGTACGCCGCTTCTGGTGCTGAAGTCGTCAGACAGTTCGTCGTGAACCCTAACTTGAGCTGAAGTCTGGGAATAAAACGCCGATAGTATGTTCACATATTTGGTCGGTACACCTCTGCATATAAGCCACTCTAAAAGTGTAGATCGATCCACCGAATCAAATGCAGTTTAATGGTCGACAAATACGGCAAATGTTGGTCGGCGATGTACATGCGTGTACATTCCGGAATTTGTCGAAGAGTATAGATTTGATTAGTACATCCGCACTCAGGGAGAAACCGTGCCTGTTCCTCCCTAATGTTTACCCCCGAAATACAGTAAGTTGACGAGTTATAATGAATACCATAATCCTAGTGGTGATTGAGATCAGGCTAAATCCTCTATGGTTTTCACGAGAGTCCGAACACCTTTCTTGAATATGGGGACTATTATCAAGTGGCCCCAGTGAAGGGAGATGGTCTCCATGGTCCGCACAGATTGAAACAACTGAGTCAAGACCCCTACTAATGACTCCTTATCTTCTTTGAAAAGCGCAAGTACGAGATCATCAGGGCCAGCAGCTCTATTGCTTTCGAGAGCCGAAGTGTAATTGCGGAACTCAGTCTTAATGTGTGGTTCTAGATCCACCGGCCAAGCTGCTACATTACAGGTAGAAGGATGAGGCCAACTAAAGTTGACTCTCAAAGTGTTCCACCAACGCTCTAACCTTCTGGACTTATTATAGATGAGTGTGCCATCTGCCTCGCTGATAGCTTCACTGACAGACGGTCGCCTGGGACCAGTAGCACGGATAAGCTTGAAGAGTCTGTCGGTGTTTCCTGAAGCAAAAGCGGTTTCCATTTCCCTTAACTTTCTCCATTAGCCAAGCCTCACGATCAGTGATCAGGCTTCCTACGGATATCTCTCCTAAGCTTACTGTATGAACTGCCAGGAGGAATGTCCCATCTGGTATCTAACAACTGTTGGGATTTATTTGAAACCAAGTGTCTGTTTACCCCATGAAACTCTGCAACAGCGGCACTACAACAACGTTCATTACTGCCACTATCGTTTATTCTGAAGAGCAATTTATACACCTTCATTCGAATAAAAGACAAGTGCTGACATCAAAATTAAGCAACAAAAACGTAAAAAGGGGAAATTCAAAGTAAAATGTTTGTCAGATATAGTGCGCTGCATAGTTAACAGCGCGGAACCATTGAGAAGTCCTTCCACGACAGTAGCAAACGTCTCTCGAAACTGAAAGCTCTTCAGGGCTAAATGGTGCTATCATAGTCAAGGCTCACGCATCGGGACAGGGAAATCACCTTCGCAGTGATACAACCGTCAGAAGGTAGCAACAATCAATGTAAGGTTCCTTGCATGAATGTGTCGTAGATTTTCAGGGAACCAAGAACAGCTAGAAGGAATAAGTCAGTGACCGCGTAGAAATGCAGTCGCAGTCGAGGAATCGAATTGCAAGAAAATGGATACTTGATACCACGAAAAGTGATGATCACAAGTGAATGAGAAATAAAGTCCACATCACAGCCCATGGTATGAATTGCAGCATCATGACAGTCGATTCCGTACTTCGCAACCTGGCCCGTCCAGGGAAATTGGTTTCGGGAGTCGTCCACTATACTGAACTCCAGTACCATAGCAGAGTCGTCATGAACAACGATAACGTCGGGTTTGATTAACGAGTTCGCACTGGTATTTCCTCGGAGACTATATAACCCAAAGTGCGCAGCCTTTTCGTCAGGTCCTCGGCCACTCGATTGTGTCAAGCACAATGCACATCGTGGGTGATCCAGTAAGACTGGAGAATATGAGTGGAGCTTTTTGGCTGGCCCCATTTGTCGCGATAAGAAACTGAATGTTTACTTCGACCACCTAGAGAGTTCCGGACTTTATTCCGAAAACCTGGATAGCACGAATAAAGATCCTGGGGAAAATGTGGTCTGGACTCAACAGCCAACGATTGGAGAGTGGAGAGCGAGACACTTCCTGAAGACCACGGCCGTCTAGCGTATGATAAAGCTTATTCATCCACGCCACATGGGCTTCCTTCTTGTTCGTCACTACCACATCATGAACGCGTATCGGGACACCGATGGCTCTCATGATGGAGCCAAATGAATTCTCTGTCCACGTTCCTCAGAACTGGACACTGACTGGAGAGCAGTCTCTCCACTCGAGATTTGCGCGAGATGGGAATAGTGGTGGACAAACTCGGGATGCCCAGACCACCCAAACGAATTGGGGTGTGGATGTAGCTGATTGGTGTGTCTTTAGGAAGGCGGAGCCACTGCCGAACAAACTGGCGAATTGTACAATCCATAACTTTGAGCGTGTTTCGGTGGACTCGGCTCAAAACTAGCGAGTGATTCATCTTCGGGATCAGATGCTGTCTCAGAAGATGTAGGCACTGATGCGGCTTCAGAGGACGCTTTGGTGGTTTCTTCCAGCATCGTACGAAGTTGCAGACGGTGATTCGTAAATGCTTTACCCTTCCAGGTGAACGGGATACCCAGATAGGTCACCGTGTCAGAGGCGCTTAGTGAATGGATAGTGTCCGGGCCGAAGTGAATAGACTCATCAGAGATGGTTGCTATGCTGTGCTTACAATTGCCACAGATGACCATAGGTTTAGTTTTACGCGTGATCTTCAGTCCGGATGAATCCAGAGCACTAGGGACGATTGCAAGCTTCTCGTTTTGATAGGAATCAGCAATGTAGTTCTTTAGAGGTGAAGGAGCACCGAAAGCTTGGGCCGATCTGATAATCGAATCCTGCGAGATAGAATCGAACGCTTTGGACACGTCGATAAAGGCCGCACACAGACTTGAGGACGTGGTACATGAGTTCCGAAGCAGCGCATGAAGCAGTGAGGTCGCCTCGAGGCAACCGTCACGGTGTAGGAATGCGAACTGAAGAGCGGGCAGTTGCAAACGCGTATTCCTAACGATCAGCCAGTAACTTTTAAAACCAACGTACCAACGTCGAAAATACGGCCATAGGTCTCAGTCCGCTCAGATAGGAAGATTTACTCAATCTCGGAACAAGCGTGATGCGAGAACGGCATAAGTGGATTGGACAACCTTGAGTTAGCAGGAAAAGGTTGAAGTATCCAGCCAAGGCATCAGCTTTCATGCGCTTCAAATGCTTGGGCAAAGTTTGTCTAAACCTGAAGTGCAATCTTACATGCTCTCCAGCGTACAGGAAACTTCCTCTCCAGTGATCGGATCGACCAGTCTGGATGCACAATCGTACGTGATGACCGCCCATCAATGTGCGGATGAGCCGAAAATAACTCGGACCAGTAGTCGTCGGATGTATCCGAGGGACCACGGTTCGTCCTGTAGACAGTTCCAGTTCCTAGAAAAGACTGCGAAAACAGTATCTTCCTTTCGCTGATGGTACAGGTTTTGGATCGCAGCGTGGTTAACATTTCGTATCCGCTTCTTGGCCATGTAGGTTCCCGCAACGACATGAACACGTCGTCAAGTGACCAGTCGTCAGGTGCACGGGAAAGCCTGTGAGGTGTGCATGTTGAAGCAGTGACTTTGCCTGTGCTATTGTGAAAACGTCTGTATAAAGGCCGCGGGCAACTGCTAGTAATTCATCGCTGTGTAAGAAAGCCTCGCTATTGGACTCCAGTTGGGTAATCGCTGTTTGGATCAAACAGGTAAACCACTCGGAGTGATCAGCAGCTTGGGATTCAATATCCGACGTCCCGTTTGTCTGTGCGGCGGAAGTTCAATTGACAAACACAGTCATTACTTACTCTACGGGCATGCAATTAGCAAAAAATGAATAAACATTCTATACTGCATATACGAGTATGATTCGTCGATTACTTCTGAGCAACTATATGTATAACACTGAATTTTCACATGGCCGTCACTGTAAATCATTCGTAAGGGATAGCAATAGGAATAGGTGCTAAATGATAGACTATTATGATTTGCACGCTCGTGTCAAACTCGAGTATAACGTAACACCGGACCACCCATCACCATATGTTGCTCGTCGTACGACGCACGTCGAAAGAAAACGATAAATTATATCGTTCCATATCTTCACGTGGTGGTCCTTTATCAGATCTAATCTGCAGGATATGCTGTCATCAAGATCAGGAGGACAGAAATCTTCATCTGCTTTCTAGACCAGCTAAACATAAACGCCAAAATAATCCGTTCGGCGTATGTCACGCATACACCGAGCAGGGCTCAGCTGTATTCGTCAAATGTGTTAATTGTGATCAACGCCTCAAGGAGTCGCCGGACACGCATCGTTCAGCCAAATCGCATTACGAGTTGTGATGTCCCATCTAATCTTACCGTCAATCATTCGCTCAGCAAACCGACCCACTTACTATCATCTCGACACGCGCTCAACTTTGTCGGTTTCGGTGCGTGCTCGTTAGCACCGTGAGCCAACCGGTCCAGAAATACACTCCCCAATCCAATCTTTGAATACCAGGTGATCGCACTCGGAGCTCAGAGAGCCCATATAACCTAATCTGAACCGAAGTATGACAATAAGGTGCCAAAAGCATGTTCACATACAGTTTCGGCAAACCCTTCCGTTTAAGTGATCCTAAAAGTGTAGATCGATCCACTCAATCGAATGCACATAGTCGAAAAATACGGCAACCGTTGACCCGTGGTACGTCACCCCATAATTTGGCACAGTGAACATTTGATTACTACCTGTCATCTAAGACAAAACCCGGTCAGTTTGCCCCTAACGCCTACCTCCCAGGCTGTAGCGAGTCGATGTACAGTGGACGCCTGAACACTAGTAATGTCCGGAGTCATGTTAATCCTCCTATGGTTTCCGCAAGCGCCAGATTTCTTTCTTGATTATGAGGACTACTGACGAGCAACCCCAACGGAGGATATTCTCCGTTGTCCATACAAATCGGAACAACTGTGCCGGGGCCCCATTAACATCTTCCCACCTTATCTGAAAAGTGTCAACACGAGAACATCCGAGCTAGCAGTCTTATTATGACCTAAAATGCAAGAGCAGACCAGTTTTGGTGGGTGGTTCTAAATCAACCTGCCAGTGTCACATTGCAAACTTATAGTGGTAACATAATAGAAACAGGCTAGATAACTCGGTCCTCGAAATGGTACGTACAGCGATTTCACCTTCTGGATCTATTAAGGAAAAAACGGTTTACACTTCTGTAACTTCCCCCGTTGGTCAAGCCCAGCGATCGGTGACCAGATCACGCTGCAGCTCCCAACGTATATTCGTTGTCAACTTGACACGAGGAATATCTCGTCTCAAATCTGACAGCGCTAGGGATTCTTTTGTGACTCAATGTTTTAAACCATGAAACACCGCGCGATATGCTATAGTATCAGACGCACGAACGGTCTGGCATCTGGATCAAGGAGATATTAGGATCTTCGGGGTTAGAACTTTAGGCTAGTTTGGTAATTATGCCTAACCGAAAGCCTGGCCAGTTTCACAGCCAGCCGTTACGGTCACTATCCACAAGGGTAAGAAAAAACAACGTTAGCAACACATGATTAGAATTCAAGTATGTTCACCGACATAAAGGCAGTTCTTGACGGAGCCACACCACCCATAACCAACAGCTGTGGTCTGCCTGATCTCAGGTCTGATTCGGAGAAGGAAGGCGCCAAGTATGACCATAACGCGCACGATGCTGTATGTAGCGGACAGGACGATCCGGTTTACACTGCGAGACGACGGATGTACGGAATTAGTGGTGCTGTGAATATTCATGGTTGTGTGTGGGCTGAGATACTGCCAGGACGCCCAGACCTAGACAGGAGAACGATTAGGGTTCTCAACCAAAGCCTTTGGCTCAAAAGCCTGTAGCCGCAAGACAGCGTCGACGACAGCACTACCTTTTGGAGGAAAAAAATACCAACCTTCTTCCAACAGCTAACCCAGAGGACCTTCACTTATTGACCTGCTTGGAATAAATGACACTCTCGGTGTGACCATCACACGCTAGTTCAACCGAATAAATCGAGTTACGCAAGCCGTCAAACGGCGTTAACGTCCAACCTGGTTGTGACGGGTCGAGTTAATCTGAAAGTAAACTGTAGTGGATCTTATGAACTGGATTTGATGTCCATCAAGGTACTGAACAGAGTTAACAGCAAACTAGTCGCAGATAGGATTGGAACAATGATTTTTTCGACAAACGTGCAAAACGGGAGTGTCCACGTATTCCGAATTTGTTTTTTTAAGGTGCTATTTTTAATTGTTTCCCGAAACAGAAGCGCACCGACAGACTGGCAAACTGTCAGTAAGCCAGCTTATCTCAATAGGTCACAGGGTTAGGTGAATTTCGACTTCATTTAACTGGCACATGCAGCAGGTACTTGAGCTTGCTATTACGAAGTGACACAAATGAACACTAATCGTGAAAAGTTTCCATTCCCATATGAAATGCCCGAGTAGAGTACGTTAGTGATGACAAGCAGACGGATATGAAAATTGCAAAGATAATGCAGCGACAACTGATCGGACTGTAGTATCCAAGCAGCATCCAGCAATAAACTGAATGGTGCACGAAACGTCTGCTCACGACATCCAACCGTAGAAAAATAAGGCTTGATAGATAAGACTCTTTTGTTAGAAAAAGGACATCAGAAAAACGGGGAACAAATAGTGACAATACCACTAATGATAATAATAATAATAATAAGTATAGGCCTAACGAATTAAGTTTTACAAACTTTGATAAACTGACATGACCACTCAGAGGGAGGAATACAACACAGGCGTAGGATGTGAAACAACGTTTGCTCGGAGGCCCAGGGACAAGAAGTGGTACAGATTTACAGCGTGGAAGAGGGCAAATCAATCACAAGGTGCAGAGATCCTCTGATGCACACACCACTGTCACCACTATGGACACCAACTGCGCCAGCCTAAGATGAACATGTCCAGATATCCACAGAAAAAAATAAGCCCGAGATCCGCGACCCGAGAGAATGAGGATAAAAAATAACCATCGCGTATATACAAAACCAGGCGGGCAGGAGTGGATTGCCAGGCGCCCAAAAAGGATACCCGAGATCGGTAGATCAGCCAACAAGTATTTATTTCTATGTACAAGCTGCAGTGGGCTCGAAGTGAAGATATCGACGTAAATTAGAATGAAGTACGAGGTCGATGATCAGAAAAGTTAGATGCCAAATGAGGAAGGATAGAAATGAAGTATTATGCAGGTCCGTCAGACACGAGAGCTCAGGGTTGCACCGCAAACGATCCGAGAGAATAGGCGACGCGCGTATGTGTACAGAAGAACCAGATCTGGATCAATTTAATCGGAGTATGTTTATTACATATTACCTCCCTCCGGATAGTGTGGATTGACAGACAGCACACTGGATGGTGGGGCAAAATCCGATCGAGGCATTGACTGAAGTTGTTGTGGGGGCAAAGAGTTGATGGAGTAGTGGGAGCTTGGAATCGATGTGTTTGTGCAACTTCCCGATGGCTGTCCGGGGCCGAGCAACTGGGAAAGCATGACAGAGGAATACTGCGGTGCCGGTTGTAACCCTGATCGGACGGACCCAACACAAGCGCCTAGTCCGGCGGAAAAGAAGCCACCAGCAGTAGCCGATCGGCCGACCATCTGTTGTTGCTGTTGAGGCACATGTGAGAGCATACTCGGACCGCGTTGAGCAACACCACTGCCGCCCATCGGAGGAGAGATTGGTATCTGACCAGCTGGGTTAATTGATTGAGACGGCATCGTGCCCATTTGATTCAAATAGCGGGGAGGTGGGGGTGGATTTACTGGTTGGGACGGCTGTTGTGTGAGCATGGAATTTGGTCCACTCAGTTTGGCGCCTGACTGTGATGGAGGATAGTAGGCGAATGGTTGGGGTTGAGAACAGATCGGAGCGGGACGGAAACGTGTAGGCTGCGTGGGTATGGAAGACCATTGAGACTGTGGTGGACCAGTGCTAACTACCGGTGCCGGCTGTGAGTGTACAAACGGACGGGCGGACCGCTGATTCACGGCAGACTGCGGAAGGGAGGAGGGCACGTGACCCGAGGGAAAAGTGCCAACAGACTGCAGAGATATACTACCTGGATGCAGAGATGCAGGATGATTCGATGCGCAGCCCATTAATATCGACTGTTGTTGCTGTTGCTGCTGCTGTTGCTGAGCATATATATGTGATTGTTGAATAAATTGCCATGCGCGCAACAGGTGAGGATTGACGTTCAGCCAATTGAAGAACTACATATTAAAGTGAATAGGAATAGAAAATAATTCACAATAAAAACATACCGGACTAGATCGTTGTGTACATCACGCGATGTTCATTGTCATGTCATATATACAGCCAGACAGCTCAAAAACAGGCAGGGGCATTTGGTGAAATCATAGCTCAAACCCGCGACCATCGGTGACAAAAAACGTCACCACCAACAAATCGTTCCAAAATTTAACCGAATGAATGAAAAACATCGACGACCTGAAGGTAGTCTCTGCTGTTTCGAAACAGGCTATCCAACACCCCAAGTCAGAGTGAAAAACAACAGTCACATCGATGTCGACTGTAAAAAGTTTGTTTGATAAATAAATGAGCGACTGACAGACATTTTTACTCCTATAAAAACCCCGTTACGAGAGGTCACTAAAGCAACACCGGACATCGTAAACGAAAAGAGTCCCACTGGCTCCAATGGGAGCTTACGGGCTGTTTGCGACATAAATAACATAAATCAGTGCGTTGTTTTTAGTAAACATTACAAAAAGGCAAGTTATAACAAGTTACAAGACAAGTCATAACCCAATAGGTTCAGTACCATTAGCACTGCCATTGAGGCTAGATGCTAAAAAGCCAAATAATGAAAATCTTTGGATAAACTTCGATCTTCTAGTCGTATTCCACTCGTACGAATCATAAAACCTATCATGTAAATAAAAAATTTCTACTGTAAGACTGTTTTTAATTAGTTTACCCAGTTCGTGGACTACAACAAGAATCAGTAACAATTTGAGTCACAATATTCAAGTAGGACGGGAGGCTGAAAATGCGTGCGCACATACAATGTATGTATATATCGTATATATATATATATATATATATATATATATATATATATATATATATATATATATATATATATATATATATATATATATAAGTTCCTGTAGCTACATTAAAAATACTCACCGCACGTATCAAAACTTTTAATAAATCAGTTTCTTCTAAAACTCCCTATCCTGGACACCCATTGTTAAATGTAATCTAACTCTTAAAAAGTGTTACATTCGCTGTACCATTTCATGGCAAGTGATTAGTCAGGCTAGCAGCCGGAACATCCGAAACTCACATCTATCCATAGAACCGACCCCGGGTGGGTAGGTCACATTATTTAAACGATCGAGTAAAATCGCACTGTAGCTTGAATTGGTGTTCAGATAGCCAGCTGATGATATCCAATCACAACCACCGACTACCACCCCTTTGCTTGCAATTAACGTTTACATCGGGTACGTCATCTGCTGACAAAGAATGACGAAACCGACCGTGTGAACTGCTCGATTTAAATGAACATTGTCAGATATTACAACATTCAGTCAGTTGAATCACCTTAAATAAACGGGTGATCCGCAGGCTTAATAATTAGCTGATGCATGTCCAAATGAGAGTAGTCGTTTACTCCGAGTGTACGGTCAAAGTTGACTGTTGGAACCAAATTAAACCGTGTACTTTGATCACCTCCGTTAGAGATCGCTAAACCATAAGTTCCCCAACGGGATTGCGTCAACGCACACATCACTAGCCAATTTTATACAGATTAACTGACGGAGAAACTGGTAATTCAAATTTAATGTGAGTTAGTCGTGCAAATGCGTCAAAATTTCGAAACAGAGGAGGAAACGGTTCACATTCATCGTGCTTTTGAAGTCACTGATGACAAAAGTTGGCGAATTCACTCTGTATTCTTGCCATCCTCACAGACACTCATGTAAACATACAGACGTATCACGGTACCATACAAATCAATGCGTCGCGTAATATGCGTGTCAGAAAGCGTCTACTCAAAGCCGTGCTTTGTACATTTTATGAACACCCAAAGACTGAAACGTGGCTTACGTGGATTGGAAAAGCGTTTGACAGTTGTCAAATAAAGGTCTCCGAGGCCAACTTGATCACGCATCACGCGTTCCAAACTACACCATCGTCTCCAGTTGCTCTTTTAGTTTTGTTCTGTTTTATATAGGTTCAATCGTTGACATTTTCTAATTTTCGACTAGAGGTAGCGATGGCTACACCGAGACGTACTCAATTTGTAAACAGCATATAGACTATGTGGACAAGACCAACTACCGGGAGGTGCGCACAAATTCCTGATTGGTCTGCCAACCAGAGTGAGGAATTCTACACCGAAGGTGAACACAGATGCGAGTGAAATGGAACCATTTCATTGTTCTGTTCGAGATATTCCATTGGGTTGGTTCTGTGAAGGATGTAACCGGTAATTATCTCCGGTTCGAACGACATATGACACGCGAACGAATGGCAACAGATTAAAGTGATTCATCAAACAGATTTTGTCCGTTTCATTGAAGCCTAATTTCGGCAACTAGTGAGCAATCTACCATTGAATGCTAGCGCTCAGATTACTCCCATCCAATTTTACTCTTTCCAGACACGGTTAACTGAACTAGATGAGCTCGTTTGTTCTTAGACCGTTATTTCGAGTGGAGCTGTTCATCGATAACCTTACTGGCTTGAAATGAACAAGATAAAATTAAAGTAAGATAGTCAAATTGAATAGTTATTCTGTATTTTCCACAAACTGACAGTCAAAGTAGAGGATATCTTCGCCAAACCTTATACGAATGAAGTTGAAGTTTGAGCGTTATACCTTAAACCGAAAATGCACACAGCACACTAAACAAACAATGACGGATCCGATTTATCACAGTAAGTTCGATAAAGTAAAACTGGTTTCCACCGAGTACTTTAACTGCCACAACGAGTAGGAAACAGATTACATGTGTAGGACACGACGGGCATTCATTCGAAATAGAATACTGAACACTATTCAACGTTAATCGCAGCTTTTTTTATACAGATAGGCTGTGCAGTCAGCTCGTATCTCGAAGAGTACCAAGGAAGCGATTAGCTTCTGTCGAATCTCAGCAATCAGGTACTCACTGCCACGGCCGAGGTCACAGCTAGGGTTCAGGGTTTCATGAGGGAACCGTGTGATATCTGCCTCAAAATTGCACTCGTTCGTCAGTAACGCCCAAGTTACTGGAAACGCTTTTATAAAGCTTGTTGTGAGGTCTAGTAGTTATAAACTAAAAATATGGAGAGATAACAAGATGTTTCGAGCTCATTTCATCAACTGCGTCTCAGTACAGATGTCTTTATTCACGAAAGCCGCCGGACAATAAAGTTCCGGGATATCTCCGCGAACCGCAAACGTTTCCATCAATCGCGTTCTTTTAGAACTACAGTAAGAAGAATTTTGTATGGATAGAAGCCTAAGCGGGTACCCGCTGAAAAGACCATTAACTCATGGATAGCGGTTGGGACAGATAACGAGTGGAAACGTGCAGCCTTGAACGTGAAACTAGTGTGACATTTTCTGTTGTAATTCTTGTTTGCGTTAACTTTCTAGGCGCGGGATCTATCTTAAGCAAAAGACAGTGGCAAGCGTCTCTGTTTTACTAGTAGGTTTCTACTCCTCTGAATAACGATGCAGACTTAAACGAAAGAGCGGGTATGATCAAATTCACTTGATCGACTTCACTATGCAATGTAAAATGTTCAGCTTGCAGAAATCAAACGCCTTAAGCTCTAGACAACCAGAGTTCCCTCACTGCGATCGATGGCCATTCATGCGCACGCACTGCTGATTGAACCAAACACGAGAACAGAGCCTAACAGCTTTATTCAAACTGACCTTAACCTAAGGTGGTACAGCGTACAAGACAGTAATATCTTCATGTCACCAATGCATGTGACGTTGAATCTGGTAAGCAGTTCTTAAGAATATGTGGGTAATCTGGTGTATGGAACAGGTCAGCAATACAAACTTGTACCTTCGATGCGAAGTTGAGTTAGTTTTAATACTGCTTTAGCACTTGTACGCATGACGCTAGGGACTGTTGGCTTTGGGTTGTAAATGTTAACTTTTACAACCAGTGATGCTAGCGTGCATTCGTTTTTCCACTGAAAGGCGGAACATGTGATCAACAATCGCTGTCTTATGTGGCTGCGAAACTTCACCTTTTCGTGCAGATGGTTTTAGAAGACCATGTGATTTGGAGCACAGGTGTTTTTCAAACCCCGCACGTATGTGGCATGCAGATAAGCGTGTCGATTTCACCAAACAGGCTTCGGTGACTCGGACACAATTTTCCAATATTGGCTCAGTGTTTGTCGCTCTGCGCACACACTGTAGTGGTCAAGTCATCATCATCATGGCGGACAGAAATACCTCAGTAGCTAACATCAACGTTTGAAGGTCAGGTAATCAGTATATGATGAAGGATAAAACTTGCAAAATCAAGGCTTTGTTCACCAGGATGTAACTAGAAGATGAAGAACGATGTCAAACCAGGTGAAGCAAGGACAGGCGTGATGGAATCATGTGAAAACTGATTAACCATGGAACAGGTGATATGCAGCAAACGTCGACAGCAGGTGTACATGCCTTAAAGTGCAGTCATCATCACAGCAGCCATGAGCCTGACCAAAAGGTACTGTGGCTCGGGCTGCCGCTCACCTCAACAGTGACGTGGAATATCCTAGAAGAAAACGTTACTAAGAAGGTTGAAAATTAATAAGTCTAAGCGGAAGAACTAGAAATGGTATGGATGCAGGTACGCCATTGACTGCGACACGCCGCCATCTCGGATAGCGTCTCTAACCAGCGGTTTGAGTGATCACGAGGACCCCATCCAGGCAGGCGACACCTACCCACTTTACTCAGTGGAGCAGTCAGGGTTCTTCATATTTCGTGACCACGTTGTTGCTTGACCACCATGTGGTTTCACCCAACTGTTGGTGGTCTCAGTATATAATGCCCGGTACGGTAAACGCTCAGCTGGCATGCGGAGTACGTGACCTAACCATCGCAGGCTGTGCAACGTGAGTAGTTGACCAATTGATCGCGCATCCCGAGCGTTCCGGAATACGCGCCGGCGAACTGCCACATTGCTCACGCGATCAGTCCACTTAATGTGGGCTATTTGGCGGAGACAACGATGGTCAAATACAGCAAGCTTGTTGATATCTTCCTTGCGAACAGGCCACGTTTCCGAACCATAGAGCAAAACAGAACGCACACAAGCATTATATACTCTTCCTTTCAGCGACAATCGAACGTCTTTTCGACGCCACAGATGACGCAGGTTGGCAAAGGCAACTCGTGCAGCCAGTTGACAGTAAAAGTCATGCACTTCTGCATGTCACACATGAGCCGACTAAGGAATTTCAACTGATCCTGACCACTTTTGTCCATGAATTAGCATATAGGGGCTACCAGAAGTGAACGCCGGAAACCATCCTATCAATCGTTTTGACCAACGACGTGTGTTTATATGAATCGCACCAATTCTTTCGCTTGAAATGCCGATGATCATGTGAATAAAAGAATACCGAGGTATGTGGGGTGCATTTGTCAACCTCCTCCAAAGCAGCCGCCATAAAGATATTTGAATACATGGACAGGGGCAATGAAAGCCTTGAATTCAACGCTAACTAAAGCGAAGTGCAGTTTGTCAGTAATCGTCGACACCGATGTCATAATCAACCGCGCATCTGGGTCTGTAAGAATGTAGAAACTCCGGCACTAAAGTTCCACTATTCTTTCTCTTGAACATTCGTATTGACAGAGTTAACGATGCGGTGAGCAACTGCGTTCGACCATTTAGCATCGCATTAATAGCACCAAAATCCTTTAATTGACTGATAACGTGACCAGTGAACATAACAATCCCCATGGATTGTAAAAATTGGGATGGATCAGAGGTTGACTGAATGTTACATCGTATAGTCGGAGTTAACTGCTGTGTGAAACTAGAGTGGTTAGGACTTGTCTGTGATTACGGAAGTTGCAAAAACTGCACATGTATATTGACGACACGAGCCAAAGTTACGAAATTTGAGTATGATCGATTTCGCGGCAACACAAACATGCTGGCGGAGTATATTAAGTTTCAACCTCTAAGTTCAAACCCCTAGGCATTGATGACCTCATCTCGTTTGATGACGAAGTGTAACCTAAACACCAAACTCGGTGAACAACCGAATATAAATTAATCCGTTTGTTACTGTGGATCGACTTCGGCTCCTGAGATGAAACTTGACTTTCAAGTATAACTGGGGTGTAAGTTTACAAAGTATGGACAGTCGATGTTGAATGTTTAAGTTCAAAGGCATTTTTAGAAACTAGGACCCACTATTTCTTTTTCTTATGCTTTTTAAATAAGGCTCGTCCTTGTCCTTGGTTGTATGACATTTAAGAGAAGACGTAAACCACTGATAAATTACTGCTATGATGATAACGAGTATTTATAGAACACCACATGTCATCATTCGGTTACATAGTAAAGATTGTTGAGTCACGCTCTTGAATGTCAACCTGAGTGCTCAATGCACCAAGAACTAGCCACCGAGGTCAACACCAGTTAGGTGAATCCAGGCTTTTCAAGCCGCATCGTTTTTACAACCGCAACGCTCCTGAATCTGCATAATTTTACTTAATGCAACTTTTACTTTCTTCTTTTAAAATATCGTTATTATATCGTTAATATTGAAGTGAACGGCAGTTCCAGCCATGGTGCTGTCTGGATAGACTTGTGTCAACGAACGACTGGAGTTCATGGGCAAGGCCCCAGGCTGACATCACGTTCAGGTGAGAATAAAAAGGTTCCAGAGAAACCAAGAATGCAGCAAACAACTAGGCTTCCAATGCAATCGTCATTATTGTACTGGTTCGTTTGTATCGCTAATAAAGTCACAAAAATCGACATATATGAGAAAAATGCACAGATAAACCCAGAAATTGACGCCAATTGCATATAAGAACGTAAACAGGCAGGAGGAATCACGCGCGCAATCGGCCTGGTCGCCAGATCAATGACGCCAAAAAAGCCACATAAGCATGTGCGCATAACTCTGCATCACGCGGAGTCAAGATGAGCGCGTGGTTCTGCATGTACGCCTAATCTGTTCAGACAATCAGCCATTTAACTGCGTAGTGTGGACAATGTGGCAGAAAGAACATACAAAAAACGCACTAAAAAACAGGAAATTCAAACCAGAAAAATAAGGCATGTAGCAACCCCAATATAATCAGATCACACGGTGGACGCCAAAATCCGGAAAAGAAAGCCAGTAATCACGCAGACCCTCGGCATAGGTACGAGCATCGTTGAGAATAATAATTACAATAAAAATACTTGTTAAGGAAACAATGGTCTGAAGCAGTTCTAAATCAACACCTATTGTTGTGAGATTAACCGTCGTGTCAACCCTGGATACTTCCTCTGCACATAGTGCCAAATCGTTCAGACTGAATGTGATAACTTGAAGCCAAGAAATAGCTTTTACTCAAGCCGATTGCAACTTTTAATTTACTGTAAGTGCAAAGCATGGATCAAGCATTCAGCTGTGAGCTTGAGCACCATACTTATATCTGCGGCCGTGTACCGTGTCGTGGGTGGTTGGCGAAAACCCACACAAGAGCAATAAATAAGGAAACTTGGGCTCGGTAATCTGCTTTGTTATTACTGAGGTTGTTACCTCGAGGTTAAACAGGACATGAAAGGCATGCCGTAGGGTTGCTAATAGCTTCTCATTCAATACAGGTTAATTCGGTCGTCAATACCTGCTACAGCTAGAGGCTACTGCAGAATGATGGGACAAAAACAGTCAAGAGTTACGCGGACAGTGACAGCTTCGTGGAATTTGGCTGACTGAGTTAAAACATGACTGCAAGCCGAAATAGGAACGTTATCGAATTGTAGCTAAATTAGCAAACAAAACCATGAAATCACAAGTACAGGAAGAAACTCACATCGGACAGCGGAGCGCCACGTTGACGCACTTCACTGTATGCCTGTTTTACAATATTAACATCCTCGGCAGCGACATTGATTGTGTTGAGTGGGGGAGTCACACAACCATGCGGAGCCGATGGGAGGGATCCCGAGGCAGAGCGCGCGACGGTCACATTCGGGGCACAGGGACTGCTCGAGCCACGTGACTGTGTGACCGGAGGAAGAGGTCCGGTAGTTGTGTACATACTTTGAGTGGTGTTATTACCAATATTGGGAGTGGATGGCCGCCAACCTGGACCGGATAAGTTTGTGTTGCCGGCGAACTGGGCTTGTGACAAGACCGCAGAATTCGTGCTATCGATCACGTTGCTGAGAGGCCCTAGTTGAGGGGGGTGACGCTGAGAAAGCAACTGCTGCTGCTTGCAATGAGCATAGGGTGAGTGCTGGCTCTCACCAACGCGTGGCGTGGGCGCACAGCTGCTCTGCTGGACATACGAAACAGAATCCGGAGCAGTATTGTAAAACTGTTGATAGCGTGGTGAAGAGGGAGCGTTGTTATGATGAGAAGAAGGTGACTGGCGGGTTAGTTGTGCATGGCTTGCAGGCAGAGGATTTTGTGGACTCGGGCTGGAACAAAAAAGAGCTGACTGGGAACGCTCCAAATGTTGCTGACGTGCAGTCAGATGGCCTGTGGGCTGACAACACAGCGATCCAGCGGTGGCCACTACGGACTGACTCCGGGATAGGGACTGATAAACATACGTAGTTGGGTTACTCGAGCCATCAACTTTGATTCCATCCGTGGACGTATCCGCATAGGTCAGTGGATGCTGCTGGGCAGCTCCACTACTGTATGGACTCGACAACGAATGTGGGCCAGACCCCATATGTTGCGGTGAAGTGAGCGACGGTGAAGATAGGACTGCTGCGTTGGTCCCAACCGATTTCGGGTGTTGAGTGGGGCCACCGGAACCAGACAGTTGGAGGAAAGGCGTCTGTTGTGGTGAAGGCAAGGAGATTGGGGTTCGAGATAACGGCGATACCATTGTTGTGAAAGACGTACAGGTTGTACTGACAGTAGTGGACACGTACGGAGACAATTGCATACTGGTGGTGATCGACGTGGACACAGGTGATGAGACGTATTCTGAAGGGGCAGAAGGTGGCAGTGCTGGTGGAGTAGGTTGGTGACTCGGTGTCATACTGTTGTAGCGTTGCATGGTGGCCATTCGCCTGCGTAACATTTGAGTCTGTTCAAGACGCTGTTGCTTTTGTTGCTGCTTCATCTTCGCCTTCAGTTTAGGACAAAGAGGAACAGGGGAAAGACAACGAACGACAAATCTGACATTGATTACGAGCAGCAGCGGCGTGCACACGAAAATGCTGCACGTTTGATTTCATCGTCTTGCACGCAAACACCCTGCAGTTGGCGTCGCGACATGAACAGCCGTGACCTAATGCCTTAACCAGACGACTAAGCTTATCACGCCCCGACTCCTGGATGGCCGCCGCATCATTTTCAACGTCCGGTCCTTTAGTGCTGCCGTCATCCAAACTGAGACCAACTTGAACCATCGGATGCGGATGCTTCTCCGTCTCATAGCACCGCGGACAGAGATCATACTCCACACACACTTTGCAATGCCAAGGGGTTTCTAACTGTGCACTACATATGTTGCAAGTATACATAAGTGGTTGTCGATTCTCGTTGTGCAATTCGTAAAGCATAACCAAAGTTGAATAGTTAGCACGACGAATGGATGAGAATTCCAAATGCTTTTCTCGAGCACGCTCTAAAAACGCACCCCGACATTCCATTAGGTCGGAATTTATAAGCGGGTCCGGATCTTTGATTTGTGGCAAGGAGGAGACGATGTTTTGTGGGTGAAGTCGAATAACAAAGAAGTTCTCCTTGTGTTTCTCCATGATTTCGTACACCCGCCGAGCCACTTCGTTAGCTAGATCGGCCGAACTGGCACCAGAAAGGCGTTTGCGTTTGCCGGTAAGAGGTAGGGACGCGTTGCGTTTCAGTTTGCGTTTCTTTGCTTTCTTTTTACCGGGGTTGTTGTTATCGTTATCGCGAGTTTGCACACTCTCTTTCGCGTCTTCATCGTCGGCATCGTCACGAGCCAAAGCCTCCTGTTCACGCTTTCGTCTCGCATCCTCTTCGTCCATTTCCTGGTGGAGAAATCGGGAGGTCCAGAAAAACAACGTAATTAGGAACAGCTTTTCGTAAAAATGCAGAAAGGTTACAAGTCAAAGGAAACCTGAGAAAGCGATCCATAACAATGATAGGTAAAACATGACCAACAACTGACAAACCCCCTCGAATGTACAGCCAGAAAGTTCCAACCTGGGCTTATGTACTCAAACGATATAATGAAATTAACTCCAGGTTAATGCGATGATTGGTTAACTTAACCAGTCCCAAAGGAGTGACGGATTGAACAAATTTAAAAGAAAATCCGAATGAGAAACGAAATGTTACGTCACTTGACCACTTAACGTACGACTCACGTTCGAGCCTTAGGTATTCAGAATAACCACACGGCCGATCATAATTCAGTGTACAAGTGGTCTGACGTGTCACATGACGAAAAGCACTGATGAGGTGCGAGCGAAAACCGAAACTTGCCTTCCAAAAAACGACCATAAAAAGTGATACTCTTTAGACAGGAAACTGTTAGGGGGTTTAAATGAACAGCACTACTACAATGGGTCTGATAACAAAAGTGGACATAACTACGATCGTGTAAGAACGAAATGACTTGATAACAACAGGTTCGGACGGAAGTAATCTCGAACACATCGGACAGCGTCTTCGTGATCTGATGATGTGCCACATACATCTCATCTGGGTCGACAAGGTATAAACACGGCCACGGTGATAAATCCATGCTCTCTCAACAAAACGAGGCAGATGGCACACTCATCTATAATGAGTCCAGAAAGTTAGAGCGCTAGGTGGAATACTTTGAGAGTCAACTCAGTTGGCCTCATCCTTCTACCTGTAATGTAGCAGCTTGGCCGGTGGATCTAGAACCACACATTAAGACTGAGTTCCGCAATTACACTTCGGCTCTCGAAAGCAATAGAGCTGCTGGCCCAGATGATCTCGTGCCGGCACTTTTCAAAGAAGGTGGGGAGCATTAGTAGAGGT
>LOND01001710.1:30694-40845 GCA_014220965.1 Paragonimus kellicotti | reverse complement strand
AGGGGGTTTAAATGAACAGCACTACTACAATGGGTCTGATAACAAAAGTGGACATAACTAAGATCGTGTAAGAACGAAATGACTTGATAACAACAGGTTCGGACGGAAGTAATCTCGAATACATCGGACAGCGACTTCGTGATCTGATGATGTGCCACATACATCACATCTGAGTCGACAAGGTATAAACACGGCCACGGTGATAAATCCAAGAGATCAGTGTACAGTGGGATTCATGTCAATGATATCCGTCACAACGAGACTGGACCTTGACGTGGTGTGACGGCTTGCGCATCTCGATGACCTATTGGGCTAAACTGGACGGTGTGATCACCACCGATAGAGTCACTCATACCAGGCAGGCCAATGGGTAGAGGTCTGACAAACCAGTCTCCTGGTCCTCCAGGTTGGGGTTGGAAGAAGGTTGGCATCTTTTTCCGGAAAAAGTACCAGTTCTGGTACATTGCCACCCAACCGCTGCCTTGCGGTACAGGCTTTTGGCCTTTGGTTGAGAACCCTAATCGTTCTCCTGTCTAGGTCTGGGCGTCCTGGCAGTATCTCAGCCCACACACAACCATGAATATTCACAACAACAATAAATCCATACTGCATCGGCCGTCTCGCAGTATAAACCGGGTCGCCCTATCTGCTGCATACAGCAGGGTGGATAGGCGAAATCATGCTACTGCTGACCCCTCCCCCACTGTCCTATCAAATTTAGCTCTCAGGCCCCTCCCGACCTCCATTTCTGATAATTACTCTACAGGTCCCACAACAGATGTAGCTAACTGTGGTAACACTGAGCCGGTAAGTTCCGTCTCTTGCCTTTCAGCTTCAGGCCTCCCTCGTCCCTTGCTTAGACCTAGAACGCGAATTAATATAGGTGCCTTCAACGTTCGCACGCTAAAACAGATAGGTCAGCAAGCGGCTCTCGCACGAACGCTAGACTCGTTGCACGTTGATGTCTGCTGTATCTCGGAGACTAGAATCCATGACAGTAGTCAACGTATGGAACTAACAGCACCCGCATTGTCTACCCGATACTGGTTATACACTTCGGGTGACTCCACAGCCGCTGTTACAGGTCAGGCTGGGGTAGGTATAGTTCTCAGCACGACGGCCGCAGCCGCATTAGTAGATTGGATTCCTGTTAACAGTAGACTTTGTGCCGTCCGCTTGGCAGGTTCTGTTAAAACCAGCTCTAGACGCAAAACTTTCAGAAATTTATTGTCTGCTTATGCTCCTACTGACTGTAGTGACATCGGCGTCAAGGACGCATTTTACTCGGATCTGGCCACTCTCCTTCGGTCGACACGTGGCTCTGATATAGTCGTTTTGGCCGGAGATATGAATGCCCAGGTCGGTCGCCTTGGTGAAGCCGAATCTCGTTTAGGTGGTAGGTTTGGGATAGCATCACATCGATCAGATAATGGTGGGCGATTGTTGCAGCTATGCGCTGAGCATAATCTATTTTTAGCCAGTACTGGTTTTAGGCATCGTGCACGTCAATGCTATGGAGATGTGACCTTCCAGGTCGCGGCCGCACTCATGCTACTCTAGAATCTTGACTCAGTTGTTTCAATCTGTGTGGACCATGGAGACCATCTCCCTTCACTGGGGCCACTTGATAATAGTCCCCATATTCAAGAAAGGTGTTCGGACTCTCGTGAAAACCATAGAGGATTTAGCCTGATCTCAATCACCACTAGGATTATGGTATTCATTATAACTCGTCAACTTACTGTATTTCGGGAGGTAAACATTAGGGAGGAACAGGCACGGTTTCTCCCTGAGTGCGGATGTACTAATCACCGCAAAAGCAGCCACAGGATACGAGTAAACAGTTTCACCTTCATGTTCAAATAATCAATATCACTGACAAAAACGACTGTTTCCACTTCACATCACGATTAGATGGGAGGGCAAACGAGTCCTTTCCGATATCCTTTTGGTTCCTTTAGACGAAGTACTCTTCGTAAAGAAACTGATGGATTGATGTATTCATTCTGTTCCACTGAAATAAAAATGGAACTTAGTCCGCACTCCAACGTCATAGATCGGGAAAATCTGTTCAGAAGACATGCCAAAAGTGAAGATCACAATCCTGCCAACGCACGGCGAGAAAATACTCACTCAGACAGATTTATAGTGTGTAGTAGAGTCGCGACATTGGTTAAAGGCCCCCATCCTATCGTTAGTAGATTCAGCAGGTGAACAGCTAAACCGGCATTTACACCAGTCGCCCAAACAAACTTCTTCAGTTGTCACTGAGAACTTGGTTTGATGTATGAGCAGAAGACAAGAGTCCATGAGAGGTTGGCAAAGTCTCCGGCGCAGTGTCTCATTTTTACTGCAGTCGTGCACAGAGGTGCGCAAATCCACATTTTTCGACCGTGTAAGATAATACACTAATGATCACTGTGTAGCGTTGGACGGTCGCAATAACTAGCGGTTAAAGACACTTTCTCTAACCCTTTTCTTCCAATCCAGTACCTAACCATTCATATTCAACTACTAGCGCAACCCGGTTACCTGTAGGGTAAGTTGTGTATGTTAAGATAGAAACCTTAGCGCAACCATCCGGACACAACACACAAGAGCGACCACCACATCAAGGATAAAAGGGGCTGAAAACGAGAAAAGTGAAAGGAAGAAAAATGGTCAACAGGGCTGCCAAAGGTAGGGTAACATATGCTGAAAAATGTAGAGGTAAGTAGTTCATGTCCAGACAGCACAAGTTTGACCTCGAAACTTTCAGTATAAAGATAAAATGCATTACGACTGAGTTGTCCAGGTCATCTAAACAAGCTCCAATGATAAACAGTTCATTTCCGTTTCCTTCTGATTCAAACGAGTGAAACTGGTAGAGGGACCGGATGTAATCATAGGACAACTTACAATGAGTATGAAATAAGGACATGCCACATAAAGCTCACCTTAAAAAGTTCTTCCAGTGTATTTGGCCAGAAATCACCCTCGAAATAGGCCAGTTCAGTCGGAGAGACCAGCCGGGATTCACAGGCATCCTGACAAATATCTTTATAATCGACAACCACACCTTCCAGCAATGCTTTTTTGAGCATTTTCTGATACCACTCCTGTAGTCGTTTCGGTTTGGGAATTTTTTGATCTGGTGGATGCATATGGAAGATGTAGTCGTCACCTTCGCTTGGGGGACAGGCCCAGATGTGTGCCATGGTGAAACCCAGCAATTTAGCATAGTGAATGTACCCGACTAGCAGTTCGTGATATATGTCCGTACGATATTGCTTCGGGCGGAAAAAGTACACAGAATCTAGGTAAGCCAAGTAAACACGTCGAGTATTCGGGTAAGGACATTCAGAACCATATTCTTGCACATGCAAACCGAAAAAACACACTTCTTGACCATCAATATCTTGGAAAGCGAAGATAGCCTTTACCCGATAAGGAAAAGATTCTGGCATTTCTCCAGTTTCGCAACACTTTGCTTTCATACCGGGTTTAACTTCGACAGTTTTGTCTGCAGCGGCAAGGACACGAATAATCACATCACCGGTGTTCACACCTTTCTTTTTCAAAAAGTCATTTACACGCTTCTCCAAAAAGTTGCTCAGTTTGCATGTAGACAACTTCCGTGCAGTGAAACGATTTTCCGAACGCCTTAGTCCGTGATCTTTGATGCACCTGTCACAAATGAAACCTTCTGGCCATATCTCGTCCATAAAGATTGCGCAAACTCTATGCCATTTCCGTCCACACTTTTTACAAAACACGAACGGTTCCTTCTCCTTCCGATCATTCTTACACTTTTCCAATAGTGACTTCTGGACAGTACTAAAAGGAACAATTAGGAAAGAAGTGAAATAGACAAAAGACATACACTATGGTAGACGATTCGCTGTCGAGACGAATCTCCTCAGTGGCTTCATTGTAACAGCGCTCGCAAATAGTATACTTCTGTTCTAGTAGACCTGGGGTATGATCTCTGTAACACGGCAAGCAGGTATAAGAACTAAATGGAGACTTACTCGTTCTTGTACACATAATAAACTGCATCTTTTTGAATGGTGCAAAATTTCGGAGTCAAACAGGTTAACGGTGGTGGCTGATAGTAATACTCGCGCCCACAACAGAATCCTAATTGTTGCATAACTGGATCTATGGCGGTTTCAAAAATTTCAGCCAGCTACACAATACAATATGATTAAAGAAAATGCATAAACGGACTCACCTTTGTACAGGTTTTATATACTTTTGAAGTCTTCTTGTTGTACAACCACGCATTATTGAACATCAGCCAAAAATCATCAACAACATCCCAGGGCTCTTTATATTCGCGATTTTCTAGCTTTTTCCGTATCGTCGACAAGTCCATCGGGTGAGAGACGATTTGTGGATAGTCATAGATCTCTAGAGACTCCCAATCTACCGGTTGAAGGAAGGGTTCGGCATCTTTCTCCTTACTAATTTTTTCAACAACGGGAATGAAATAGCGTAATAAATCGTTCGGATACCAAATAACACGACAAGACGATTCCCGAACGCTTTGTGAACTGGAAGCTGTGTTCGATTCATCTGGTTTAACTTCCAACGAGCTCACAGCCACCTCAGATTTAACTGCTGTCAAAGCCAACTGCAAGTCACTGTGTTCCTCCGGTTGTGTGTATTTCGTTGTGGTATTTTTGGGGTCTGGAGAGGTGTGGAACTCTTTCGATCTTTGTTCACCCACCGATTCCACTACAGTTGCATCTTCAACCGAACGACTGTTATCAACCGCAGGTTCTTGAAGTGGTGGTACATCGACTGGCCCAGAATCTTCCGGTTTGAGTGTTGTTGGGGCATCGGAGGCCTCGTTTTGTTCACGAGTGTCCGGTAATCTACTCGAGGTGAAAACTGCTAATGCACCAGACTCGCTGCTATCCAATTTTGGTGGTAAAGCTTCAGTAGATTCACTACTGACCTCGGCCGATCGTGCACTTCGTAGACGACGCTGTTCGTTCAGCTCTGAATGGATGCTTTTATAACAGGTTGTGAGCGCCGCGTAGTACTCTTTGGCAGACTTAGATTTCATGTAAATATCTTTCTCCATTCGCTTGACGTGATCCAAAAATTTGCTCATCCTAGGATCACTGTAGGCAGTAGAATTACCAGCAGGGAAAATCGATAGTGACACATCAACACTAAAAATTTCGGAAACAAAGTAAGCCAAAAAGTGAACGAACTTACAATTTTCGCATTGCCACTTCACGCTGTTGATCACTAAGATAAAAGTTATTCCTGTTCGTCCGATTAGTGTCTCCGTTGATAGCAAGAGAGGACGAGCAAGTTGTTGTCATTGTTTCGCAGCTTGGTGAATTAGAACTTTTTAGTCCGTTTACCATCGACATATCGGTCTTCATAGAAGCACTTGATATTGAGCAAAAAGGTCCGTTGTGATAATCTGTGAAATTATGAGATGTGTCCGAGTGTGATTCCAACTTCACTAGGGGTTTCTGCACAGCATTACACACTTCGCACAGCTTTTTGTTGCACAGGTGAAAATGTCGGAGAATTAACTTCGACGAACGACAGTGTGCAAAGTTGCAGCCTTCATCGCACAAACACTTTTCAATGTGACTTAAAACCTGACGCATGGCACAGCAATGATTAATCATGCAATTGCTCGTAATCCCCTTGTTCTCAAGGCGACGACATTGTTCAGCATGAAGGAGAAGCGCCAGCTGTTGTTGCATCAAAACATGGTTAACCTCAACAGGGCTAGCAGTGACCATCTCAAAAGAATTGACCGGTACCTCCACAGGTCTTTGCATGCTCTTTAGATTACGCCTGCAAAAACGAAATGATGAACTGAGGGAAAACGTCAACATTATACACAGCAGTAGATTAATCGTATTAGTGACAACGTCCACCGATCACAGTCATGGTGGGAACAATTTTTGATTAAGAAATAAAATAAGCAGAAAGGAGTGGGACTCATCTTCTGAAAATACTTGTCCAAGTTCAGATATCTAACATTAACATCTTTCAAACGACTGGCTGATAATCAACAGTGAGATTCCAACAGTACATCAAACTCCATGCGGCTTTCACTTCCCAGTCTCAACGAACGCATCTACTTCACAGTCAAAAAGGGCCAACAACATAGTAACATACACACCACCGGACTCAATTTGCATCACCACTCCCGACTCTGTCAGTCGTGAAACCGTTAACCCGGGAGCCGAATCCGATATATTATGGCTATCTGTATCAGTTTTTCCACACTATACCATTTATTTATCTCGCACATTAGATTAGCCAACCAGAGCATCAACAAAAGCATTAGGCGTGCCGGACCAGTAGTTAGCATTTTCAGTACACGGTCCAACCACTTAAATCTATAGGTAGTTAGGGATTGAACAGATGAGCTCGCCTGATACCCACTTAAAACCATGCGCCTTTTTACTCCACCATCAATTGCCTGATGATATCACCAGCTGCGAGTAACCACAAACAGTCACGATAAAATATTCGAAGTTGTATGGCTTCTTTCACTTTGTTCTTCGTGGTTGTGTGGCAGTCAAGCATCAGTGTGAACCACCGATGTATTGCTGTCTATGATGATGTCAGTAATATTCAGACGTCCGATGACTACACTTTGACATGCCTTCAGTGAACAGGGGTTTCATCTGCTGGAGTACACACATTAGGTCCTGAAACTGTATGTGCATCGGATGCCTTTGCACATCACGCCAATTTGCGCGGATCGAACAACAGCTTTTTTTATGCGCACACGATACCAGTGTGTATAGATGGTTTGAAGCAAAAGCCACTTTTGAGTATTGGAAAATAACCCAAACTGGCGTAATAATTAAAACTGCTGTTTCGTAATCATTCGTATATCTCCGATGAGTTACTGTGATAAACTGTAAATTCCTCAGACGTCTCTTTCGTATACAATTCTTTGTTGACTGCCAGCGCAGACACAAACCACGGAAAACAGCACTAGATTAATCTTTATGATGCCTTCACCTCTGTAACTCCCGCCATCAGGTTGCTCCCACGGCCTTAACGCAGACTGTTACTAGGTTTGCGTTTCAGCTCCTAGCAAATGTATTCGAAGTCATGAGGGAATGGTCGTAAGCTCCATCGAAACGACACAACTCCATTTGCCTATTCCCACAATGTCTCTTTGGAAATGACCCTCTCGCAACACGTTCACATAGCTGTATCAGCTTTTGCTCAGTGCTCGTTTGGATCACACTACTCCTGTGATATGGACAGTTTGACTGTCACTTACGTTACACAAATGTTTTCTATCATCTTTATTCAGTTCCCGATTGAACATTTCAATTTTCCAGCGGATGATCACTATAAACGGTTAAACGAAACGGGTATCGTCTGAATTACGGTGCTTATTCTAAGCTGAACGGTGGTATTCAACCACCTTTAGCTGACGGCGATGTGGTCAGCGCACATAATTTATTGTACTATGCGTCACAGATTATATTTAGAGGATCACAGTCTTCTGTGCCGAGTTGCGAACCAGCCACAACCCACCACTATGCACTCAGCCCACCGCCCTGAGCCCCATTTTTAGTAATTACTCTACAAGTACCACAACAGATGAAGTTAATCATAACAACACTGTGTCGGTAAGTTCCATCTCTTACAATCCAGCCCCAGGTCTCTCTCGTCCTTGCTGAAACCTAAAATGCGAATTAATATGTGTCTTCAACGTTAGCGATACACATCCGAAGCCCTCCACACCCTGTACTAGCCAGTAAACTAGCTTCAGCAGAACACACTAAGTGGAAGTATGATAAACGCGATGCAACTGTGTCACGGCACTCTGGTGCGTGCCAGTCGTCCATCAGCAAAAACCATGGAAGCTCTAAGCCGTCAGTCGAATGTGATCACTGTCCTGATTCCGCTAGACATAATCGTATTATCTCCAACCCCGGAGAACGCGAAACCACGTTGCTCCAACCAGAAAGAAGCAGATGATCAGTTGCAATGAAGATCTTTTTGCGATCTACTTGGGCTAGACGTGGAAGATAAGACCCACATTATGCAGTTTTCGCAAATCCCACCAACACGGACGCCCTAGGCCAATCCGTGTCACGCCTGGCAAGACAAAAGAAATTACCGGAGTCTTCCCTGTCCAGACTCAAGGATTCTTGCCTGACGGTGAAACCTAACTTCCCTTAGGCAGTCGGGGAGACCCGACGGACGACACATCGCGAACGCAAACGTCCCCAATACGATCGAACGTGTAGTTTGATTGTACACAGCGTAGAAGAGTTGAAACATACGACTGAGCTCGTTCACAAGCAAGACATGAAACAAAAGAAATTTATTCGAACCAAACTAAACCGGAAAGTGGGCGATGACGAAGCATGGTATACTCAATGCCTCCTCAGCCCAGCCCAACTGAGCCCTACCTCAGCCACCAGACTATTGCAGATCACCCTCATCACAACAGACGTTACCCACTGTGCTTCCGAGGTGGTACATCTGAAAAACAACTTACCATGAGGTCCGGCTTCACGGAGATAGACCAAGGGCTGAACGTGGAACGTCTGCTACTGGTATACTTCCTAGAAGGATAAGTGTGATCAAGATGACCGAGAAACCACAGATCATCAGTACCCCATCGCCTCCAGTACAGTCACAAAATCTGGTACAGCAGATATCAAAAGGGTCGGTCTAGCTATCCGTTACTCATCTGAATACAGACACTCAGATAAGGGTGCGCAGATACACATATCTGGCTAGCGGTATATGTTTATTAATGTTTGTTTTCTAGAGAACAAAGTGAAGGAGTCGCGACAAGGGGGAAGTGTAGCATTCCACGTTAGTACTGAATTACGCGCAGTCCTAAACAGAGAACCAGCTCCGCCTTCACTTGATGGGTCTGTGGATAAATGTTAGGATATCTCACTCATCACACGTCATTGTCGGCGTCATTTATCGAGCTCCATCCGTAACCCCAGAATGAGATGAAATAATGCAGTGCACACTGGACGGGTCACCGAAGTCCCTGGATGTCAAGCCACCATTCTCGGTGACTTCAACCTCATGCACGCAGGTCTCTTCAGCNAATAAAAGGACCGTGTAACTCATTTTATACTGTTTTCTATGTCAAACCGCGAATAAACAGCTCGTATCTAACTACGAAACTCCTAGCACCTCATAGTAGTATTATCTCGAGTCAAAACTTTCACTTTATCAGCCCACCCTACGAAGCCGTTCGGCTGCTGTCCTAACTCTAACTCCGACTGTATCGAAAGTGAACTGTATGGCAGGTGATGAACAGGTAATCGTAAAAAAGACCTAACTATGGAGGTGTATGTGGTGGGGCCATCATGGGTACAAACAGGAAAGATTTGTCAAGTTGATACTCCGCTTTATGCATCAAAGGAAGTAAATATTCAGCATTTAGACAGCCAAGTCTTCAGAAGAGCATCAGAAATCCGGCTTTTAAGTTAAACAGTATATAAAAGCAATGGGACTATAAAGAAACTGCGTTCAGCAATCGAAAACAGAACCACAGGGATACGACCGAACAACTGTGATATTTAAACTACAGAAAATAAATGGATACAGTCTAAAGTGCGAAGCAATAAGCAATGTGCGTTAGGGCCACTATCCAGCAACTATTTGTGGATTCAACGGAAACCATCGTCGTAGTCAAAAAAAAAACATGATCACCGCAGAGTTGGTAGCTGGTTGTGACAGAATCGAAGAAAGACAGCCTAGTACATCATCAGTGGATCGAGAGTTGCAGTAAGAAACGATGTGAACAGATGGTATATTTAGGTGATCACATTATAAACATAATGCCCAAAGGTGTGGTCAAAAAATCGACCGCTAAACATTTCTCCATGCGGAGAGACGGAATGGAGATAATCAAAGATGGGTGCAGCCCGATGTTAGCGCCATCAGGTTTAAGAAGACCGCCACCGGTGATCGAGCAACGAAGTCTCAATTCAAGACCTGTCACCGAGGTGAAACACGGTCGGCGTACTCGAAAACGCGTCACATTCCGCCCGGTCCTTTTGCATTTCATCATCATCATCATCATAAACAACAATACATCAGTGGCTCACACTGATGCTTGGCTGCCACACAACCACGAAGAAGAACGGAGGGAAAAAAAGAAACTTACATAAGAAGAAAGAAAACAG
>LOND01001710.1:16867-28496 GCA_014220965.1 Paragonimus kellicotti | reverse complement strand
ACTGAGTTCTACAATCTCGTGCAGGAAGTGGGAATCACCGAGCACATATACCAGCCCACGAGGTGGAGAGATTATCACAGACCATTTCGGCCAGACCTGGTGTTAACTACTGAGCCCCACATGGTGGACAGCATCGAAGTTGTTGTGCCATTGAGTGCGAGCAACCACGCCATAATCGGCTTCAACCTAATATGTGATGTCACCACCACCCGTTTCTTAGTGCCGGCTAGACGCAATTTCAGACGAGCCAACTTTCGAAAGATGCAGGAACAACTATCTTAAGCCAACTGGCTATCATCTAGCAAGTATAGCACGATAGATGAATATTCAGAACACTGTCACGTCTGAACACCGCGCTAACTAGTTCAGTCTCACTTTACACTTCACGCTCCACCTGCAAGTCGTCTTGGCTCAAACCATCAACCAAGCGTCTAATGAAAGAGAAGCGGGCCCTGTGAGATGCATTTCTTCCTAAGGGAGATGGCGTCCCACACTTGGCATACAAATGTAATCCATGCACAGCAGCCGTGCGCGCCGAGCGTGGGATTCAAGTTGGCGGTCCCAAAAGATTTTTCAAGCATACGGCTTTCTTGACTAGATCAAAAGCTGTCATATCATGTTTCATGAGACCTTCAGCACTCTACTTCAAATTCCGAGGCAGCAGACATTACGTGTGCAGTATGCATATTTTCAGCAACTCAGCCGAAACGGAACCATGCACCAAAGTTTTTAGTCTTAATCGTCCTTCACATTCATCCCCTAACTTCACCCTGGCTAACGCACGCGCCAAGTTACTACTGCTACGCGCCGACAATTCACCAGGGCTTGAAAAGATACCCCCACTTATGCTGAAAAAATGCGCAGATGAGCTGGACGGAACCGCTTGCTCGTTTGTTCCAACACATTTTACTGGTTGTATTCCAGCCACTTGGAAGCACGGCGTCATCTCTCCCATCTACAAGGGACGGGGATCGAACGAACGTCAGTAACTTTAGACCGATTGTTCTACTACCAACCATGTCAAAAGTAATGGAGAGCATGGTAGACGATTTCGTAAAGGGCCACTCACTGTTGGCACCGGAGCAGCACGGCTTCAGAAACGGTCACTCATGCACGACCAACCTACTGGTTGCCGCTGACTCGTGGACAAAAGCTGCCGAAGAACGCCTCCCAGTTGATGCTGTGTTCTTAGATTTCACGAAGGCGTTCGATAAAGTCGATCACAGTATACTTCCGGATAAATTGAATAATCTGGGTTTATGCAGCGAGATTTGTTGGTGGTTTAAACAGTACCCAACCCGTCGCACAAACAAAGTTAGTCGACGGCGAGCTATCTGGGCCATTCACTGTCACAGCTGGCGTGATACAAGGTTTTATACTGGATCCTTTATTATTTTTATCCTTCGTTAACGACCTCTCAGGTGTAACTGTCATGTTGAGATGTATGCCGATAATACGAAGCTTCGAAGTGTTACGCGGCGCTGAAGACTCAAAAGATTATCAAACAGATTTGGATGCTCTGCACCTATGGCCAGTGGAAAATCGACTGCCTTCTAACAGGTCTAAGCCAAAGAATGCACGTTCGTCATCACAGTATTAGAATATACCGCATCGGTGGCGCCACCCTAGCCGCTGTCCACCAGGAGCGCGACCTAGGTACCGTTGTTACATCAGACCTGTACTACCATCATGCCGCTGGTGAAGAAAGCCAGTAGCAGGTTAGCAACGTTCAGTAGAGTTCTCGGGAGTTTCCCCAGTCGACACCTTATCACGCACCTACAGCACATGGGTAAGGTCACTGCTGGAAACTAACATTTAGGCATGTGCCCCGTAATGGAAGAAAGACGCAATCGCTCTAGAGGCTGTACAAAAGAGGGCCACTAAGAGGAGTTGAGGGTCTATTTTCCTTGTCGTATGAAGGACCGTCTGTTAAAACTGGAACTATTTCCCCTAGCCTACAGGCGTTTGAGAGGCGACCTTATACTAACGTATGAAATCCTATACTCCCCGAATCGCTCCACCAGAAACCTGTTCACAGTAATCCGATACAATGAATCTCACGGGTCATAAGAACGTCTCCATACCATTTAGCAGCCTCTTATGAAGACAAGACAGTTTCGCTGTCCAAGTCTGTCCGACAAAAAACGCATTACCGGCAACGACTGTCCTGACACCGTCAGTCGACGTTGTCGAATCAAATGAACCGAAGACGACTGGTTAAAAATAATGCGAGTAAGCGAGGAATTGTCGACACGAGAAATCGACGTGGGCGGGCGAATAACAAGACGAAAAGATAATATAGCGGAAATACAAGCAAACGAGCACCGCGAGTTGTACGTTCGAGTGCGTATGGAACTTGGTCTCCATACTCGTTCAAACAAATGTTTAAGCACATACAAAAGTTGGAAACCAAAAGAGTACAAATGGCAATCGTAACTCTAACATAGTTAGTAATAAACAAATAGGGTAGCTACAATACCTTTAGGAAGTAGCTAAACGACAGGATTATCCTAAGCTGGCCACTGACAGTCAGACACAGATTGGCCTCATGCACCTTCAATGTTGGGATTTTATTTCCTTCTCACCTCTCAACCATCCTAGGTGCTCGACTGCTGCTAGCTGGTTCAACACAACATACCTCACATACTCCCATCATTTCACTAGTTCACGTGACCGGGGCGGATAGATAACAACTTGACTGTCAAGTTGCTGTGAAACCACCAATCCCGGAATACCTTGAAGCGGTGTTATACCAGCACCATGCTCCCAGCGCCCTAAGAAATCATTGAAACCGTCGTTACCGACGCACATTCATTTGAGGCTTGTGAACTTGAAAACAACCTTGCGTACGCGAAACTCACAGACCAACAACAGACTGCAAACAGAGGATTGTAGCGAACATCCGAAATGTTGACGTGCAAAAAAACTGAAGAAAAACTGTCGGTGGTACTTCTGAGATCAGTGCATGGTCATATCTTATACTTTAACGATGAAGGTGATTGCCGCATCTTAGGTTAGCGGCCAAAACATGGGTACAAAACTACGTTTACAACAATCACGTCCACCAAAGAGTACGAGTACCAAAACTTAAATTTATATACAGGGGATTTGCAATGGAAATTTACCTTTGTGGAATAACTTCTTGTCATCAAACAAAAGCATGTCACATCCCAATAATCCATCACTTTTCACATATCATAAAATATGGCCGGGAAAAATGAACGACCCGCCTCCAGTTGCCAGTTAAAACAATGTTCAATGGTTGAATAGTTTGGAAATAGAAGTAGGAAATAGGGGATTTCAAGAATTCCACATCTCATTGAAGCTTAAGGTCCCCAACAATGGGACGAAACCGCGTAAAAAGGCGCATTATTCTAATTTGCAAAAATAGCGACCTCTGCGGCATGTTCACAGATTGGAGGTTGGAGGCCCAAGTCACCCGGGTCCAGTTAGTTTGTCCGCTTCAGTGTTTTTCTGTTGGTATGAAAAACACTCATCGAAAACAGGGTGTACCACCGCTTTTGAGGATTACCAATTTGGCAGAACCGCATGGTAGACTGCTAAATAATATTCTCTTCTTCTTTCTTCCTATATAAGTTTCTTTTTTCCCTTGTTCTTCTTCGTGGTTGTGTGGCAGTCAAGCATCAGTGTGAACCACTGATGTATTGCTGTCTGATGATGATCCGTTACCACTGATATAGCTTGCTAAATACACGAACCGTTCAACAACTTTCCAATTTCATTATCCAACGTTAAATCTGAGTAACTGCAGCAATCTCACGACAGCACTTTGTACGTTGAGGCTGTTAACCTCATAGGGTGCGAGATAATGTCATTCAGTCATCAACATGACACAGCATCGTACAGTATAGTAACAACAAAGTGAAACTCACGCACACTATGTTCTTCGTGTAAACTTCTACTGGCTACCCGCCATCATCATTTTTAAGACCGTAAGGCAAATGGATTCCTGATAAGCAGCTAGTTTACGTAATTCAACATATGCTGGCTCCATTAAATACGGAATAAACCCGAATTCAGTGCATTTGAGGAACGTTGGTGACAAGCAGAAAATGTCTGAAAATTCTTACGACAGTAAAGTGACGAAAGCAATCTCTCGTATTGCCGCCGGCGATCAGTATGATGACGGTGACTGTGTAGACTACTTAATTGATGGAAGGCTGGCGAAACTTTATTAGTTCGACGATAACATACTGTTGTATAACAACCAGGCAGTACAGACGCTTGATAATGCTTCATGTTTCGCAATTCTTACCAACATTATGTTGGCAAACATTTAAAAATGCGCTTGCAAATCAGAAGTGCCGTGCTTCTCCAAGACTGCCGTGGCAACGTAGACTTAATAAAGATGTAGGGATTGTTATTCGGTTTGCGCCCAGGAAGCCGTCACCAAGCAGCGGGGGATAGTAAACGAAGTAGAAGCCCGTCTGCAGCACTAAAACATACTTGGCTAACATAGGTCAATTATGGGGACAGATATGACGTTTATAAAACGACCACGAAAGCCTCCAATGTGCTGCTGCATGAGGAAGCTGCACGGATGGATGATGACCTCGAAATATTCCACTGCAGAATGAACGTTCAATCGCACGCATCAGACGATCTCAACAGGTAACGACGAGGTTAAAAACAGAATACTAGATGATGGTGATTGAGCGAGATCCCGAAGCACACATAAATTTAGATGGAAGGGTTACGTACGGAGGTTGTCGCTCACCAGTATGCAGTAGTGAGCGCTCATTACAAAGGTTACAGCCCACTACCGTATAGGGTGAGATCAAATGACGACGTAGAGCAGACGACGAACATTAGTGAAGATAAGGCGCATTCGTAATTCTGACATGGGACTGACCGAGTATGTTAACAACGTGAATACTGCCGGTTGATCGAGTCAACTATGAAGTACGAACAAGTAATGAAGCAAGGCAGTGAAATGCGAGCAAAAGTTACCCGATTGACGATATCTTATCCTCGCTCGTAGCTAGCCTGTACGACATAAACCTTACTGTGGCCGCGAAACAATTCAGCGTTAGTCTGAAACTAATATATTGCCAGTTATGAGGATGATACATCATACTAGAATCTTTTTTATTTACGCCCATTAAATTAAAGCCTTCGGAATCATAAAATGGTTTATGCCTATGCTTGACCGACATGAAACAACGAAACATATTTAGACTAGGAAGGAATTGGGCATGTTTCACTCATATCGTAATTAAGGCGCCTACTTTATAAACTATGATCCGAGCTAAAAGTGAACGTCACATCCGCAAGACAGCATCCACATGACTCTCACCACCTCGCAAACAGTTACCTCATTGTACAGCAGTACACAAACCGACTATTCTCATATGCCGTTGGCTAATCAATTCAAGTGTCTTGACGCCACATGGATGTTGGAGTCAACTTGATATTCCATGAATTTAGGGAGGATACCGATGCGATTCGTTTTACAATATGCCTCTTAGCTTCCGCCCGGCTTTACACGTACTTGGAAAAAAATCCTTAGTCTCGCGAGTTATCGATAGGGTTTTGACTGTACCTGTTGGGTGTGTTGACGGATTTCCCGCTTGCACCTGTTTCGTACAGAGCGAAAGGCTTTAGATCCTCCGGCTTGCCCGTTAGCTTCTGCTTAGGGAATAGACAAGAACTTGCGTCCAGAAGGCGACGTACTTTCCGCGGGAGCGCTGTACGAAAGGAGGACTTGAATACTTTACGAGGGGAAAATGCCTCATCAGCTTTGTGAACGGCAGTCTTAAAAGAAAGGGAGTTTGTGTTCACTTGTTCAAACGGGCGTTTGAGTTTACATGGTAATGTTCTTAGTGCGTCAAAGTCTGCTCTCTGGAAATTTAGAAATGAAGTCTTTGTTAGAGCATTTTGGGACCGGTAACAGATAAAATCAAAAGTTAGTAACACGTGGTCACTTTGCCCCAGCGGTGGTTCTGCTGACCACTCTATCTATCGAATGAGGTTCAATCATGACAACCGGATCAATCAGGGAGTATGTCTGTCCTGGGCAGTGTCTTGTGGGTAGATGGCCATGTTTTGTCCGTGCTTCCCCATGGATCAACATTAGAGCAACAATAGATTTTGGTTAAGGTGAACCTCTGAAATTGCTCCAGAAATAGCAGAAAACAGCCTGGCCATCTAGTGCACTCCATGTCCTACGAGCACACGATGAGTAGAATTATTGTTTGCATTCTATTCTGCTGCGCTGGACCTCCAGTTTTATAGGATTGCTCTCCAATATTACGCGACTCCCTCTGCTGAGCATCAGTCGGCACGGATTACCAGGAGACTCCATGAACAAAAAGTTTGACGTCATGTTACCCCCAAACCGACGATACTCTAAGCAGTGCATGTTCACAGATGTCAGTCTGTCTTTTATACGGCCTGGTTTTCAGACCCCGGACTGCCTTAGTGGCTCGACGTTGCACGGTCTCCAGGAGCAGCTTGTCCTTTTGGAGATGTGGTGGCCAGATCACAGTTCCATTCTCCAGATGCGGTCGAACGAAACTGTTATAAAGAAGCTGGAAACAGCAAGGATCTAACTGGCCAAAAGACGTGCCAACCACACTAGCGGGTTGCCAACCTTCTTTGCGTTTCGCTTCAAGGTTCGAAGAGCTTCACAGAATGTGTGAAACAAATGCTCTTGAGTCCTTCTCAAGAAGAACTGTCCGAAGCAAGTACCCGTCAAGGAAATACGCGGTGTTCAGACAGTTGTTCCACACTTACAAGCATTAACGTCCAACCGTTCCAACTGACACTGATCGGATATAATGTTAAGGGTTCTCTGTGGGGTGACAGAATCATTAATAGTGTTTGCAGCTCCACAACTTTTGACGTCGTTGGCAAACAGTGATTACGGAGATAAGTGAAAAGGAATATCGGTGATGGGTATCCAAAATAAAACAGGGCCATTAATTGGACCTTGAGGTGTCTAACACAGGCTTAGACTGCAGACAGAGAATGCACCGTTTACGCACGCCATGTGCAAACGATCAACAAGATACGACCCAGGCCGGTGAAAAAAGTTCCGTGGTACTTCATAGTGTGAAGCTTTTCGATTCAAATAGCATGGGTGACAGCCAAGTGTTTTGGCAAAATGGAGATATATGACATCAAGCTCATTGTCTTGTCAACTGTTCTGGTCTGTTGATAAGTGGATATGTAGGAATCGGAGTTGCTTGCCGTAGGACTACGTATTGTCTGGTTGATGTGGAGGCGTCAGTGCAGGATATGTTGTTCAACATGCTTTTGTAGTAAGATCACCTTGGACATCCCCGATATACCATACTCTCTATCATGTGAACGTGAACTTACTACAAACCACTAACATCAAAGTTAGTGTGTTGGCGTAGGTATCGCAGTCTTAGTCGTGGCTGTATAATGAATCCGCGTCATCTCTACTACTATAGGCTACATTCACTAGAATAACAATGTTTAGCTGTCACCGTTGGGAACGCCGCCCAACCAGTCTGACGCTTGTTTGAATTCTGAAGGTCGACTGAAGTTTCCGTCGACATTCGTCCTCTCTGGCGGTTGCCGTGCGGTTGTGCTTAAGGTTCTCTCACGTCCAACTCCCTAGCGCCTTTAACTGTTGCGTTGAAGTCCGCTTGTGAACGGTGAGTAAATCAATAAATAAAGTTTGTTTGCAGATTCGCCGTCTTCTCACTACGACTTCCGTTCCGCGTTAACATAAAGCTGGGGAAACCTTGGGCGTACGAACCTAGGAACCAGCATCATGATGCTGTACAACGGTGAATAATTGTTCATCTTGATGCATCCCGTAGAGTTATGTGACAAGATCTGAGTAGTTGTGACCTCGTCCGTCGCTAAGAGTAATGCCAAACAGCGAAACAGAAAATATGTTGGAGGCACGGACAACCGCGTTGCTGGGGGAAATAAAACACCGTTATGGTATGTCAAGGCCGAATCGAGTTAGAAACGGCCGGTTGGGTACGAAAAGAGGTTTACGAAATCTGTAATGAAGTATAAAAATGCATATTTCGGGACAAGTTTGCAGAATTCTTCAGGCATAATAGTTGTGTTGCATTGATAAAAATCGGCTATACCCGAAAACCGCTCATTCACACACTTTTGTTGACAAAAATGTTCTTCTTTTTTCGATAAGATTATCAGGTTGGCCTTCGTAGTCGATTTTGCGTTCTGAAAATGCTTCCATCGGAATTTTCATGATGGAATACATATTTCCGTTTTGCAGAAACGCTCAATTTTGCGTGGTTTGGGGGACATAATTGAATTTTTAATTTTCGACGTTACGTTTACATTACATAGTTACGTAACTTCCAATCAAAGCTATGCCACCACGTTTGTGAGCTAGTTAACTATCTGCATTATATATTCTGTCTATTTCCCTGTAAGTGTTTTAGGCAGAAAATGGTCGGCGAAATGTTACAACTAAAGGCAATTGCACCTGACTTCATTACACAGTTGTTTCTATCTACGGTCCATATGAGACAGTGTGAATGGGGGTAATATGTCCCACTCTATCATTGGCAGCCTTGCTTACTGTCTAGTTCATTGCTTTCTGAGTATGTCTGCGTGTAATTTCTCACTTTACGCAGCTCGGTTCCCACTTACCTGACGGTCATAACGGGTACTACTTCAGCTACAACAATTCAATCTTCGTATCATGGATACCCATGGTTCTGACGATCGTTAGTCTGTTTTCGCCAGCTGGGGACTACGCTGATGGTCATCAGTATGTTTTCCCATTTTCGCCTGCCCATAGTCCCCATTTAAGATCCCGAATGCCATCCCAGGAGCTGCATGCTTGTCAGACCACGGGTCATCAATGTGGCCTGATGTTGTGATAGTTCAGCGCCGGACGACTGCACTACTGCTCAAAAGTATGTTGTTCAGTGCGTTAACACTTCATGCCTGGAACACCAGTTACCAAGTTAGAAATGTGAATAACATGATTACACACATGGCAGGTCCAACAGTGCCATTAGGGATTATGTACGGATGAACACAATAGAGATATGAGGATGTGTTGATCGAACGGTGACCTATCAATTTCGAATGAGGTCATTGGATCCCTACAGCTAACAAATGATTTGTGGGACGCGAAAGGACCCTTGCGAAAACCTTGTTGTACGTCGGGGAAGTCACGATAGGTAAGGTACTTCAGTAGGCGAGTCAAAGACAGTCGCCTCTAAAGTTTTCCAGACACTCGATGATAGGGCAAGATGACTGTAATCACTGCGACAACTACACCTACCACTACTGTAAACCGATGTGATGCTCACAAGTTTCTAGTTGCTCGGTGCTGTTCCCTGGGGGACAGATTGCGCAAGCGGTGAGCCGAGTGCGTCAGCAAGCTCTCCAGCCGCTATCCGCAAGGCCTTTGGTCGGGGCCAGGATGGATGTCCCTAAGGCACCTGAGTTGAACAAACAGCCGTGGAGGAAGTATCTACAGTGCAAGTGACATCAATTTCCGTGTCATGGCTGAACCTGAGAAGCCGTTGGTGTCTGTGCGAAAATACTGTTGCAACATTCGGTGAGGACACTAGCGGCTTACGTATGAAAGCTAGTAGGGTCTAATGGGCCCAGGAATAGTAAAACCTCAGTTTTCGCCCTACGAGTTGACGCTACAAGTCGGAAGAGGCTATTCGGATCGGCGATGAAGCGCTCAATAAGACGTTGTTGAAAGTGATAATGATTTGGTCGAATTAGCGTTGTATATCGATTTCTTAAGGCAGTGTATATTTTTATTAACTTCAGGTCGTGATAGTCGATGGCATGTCCGCACATACCGCTTCCTCAGAACAAGTTTCGGTATTTTCTGCACATCCATTTTCCAGAAGCTTCTGTAGATACCAACTGTTGATCCGATCGGGTTCGTACTGTGAGTAAGGTTAAATAAGACGACTGAGTAATTACTTAGTCCAAGTGATGCGGTGATTTAATGGTCATCAACCATCAACTCTTCAGTAATGAATACATAGTCCAGCTGCGACGAGTTTTGACCAACACGCCATCGAGTGAAACCAGAGATGGGCCTCGTGAAGCACAATGCTCCAACTTGTAGGCCGAATTTTCGGTGCCGGCGCACAGGAATGCTGGAAATTAGTTTTTGGTGAATTGAAATCACCCATTAAAGGGATACTGGAAACTACTTAAGTGGGTGAAATTTCCAACCCAAATGAGTTCACCTTTTGAACTATCTGAATAGGAAGAACGATAGAGCACCCCCGTTAACTAACGATCGGAGCTACCTAGATAAGTCGAGCACCAAACAGTCTCGGGGATCGCAGAAAGTACTTAATTGTTATAAAAGAAAAGCATGAAGAGAAGTTTGGACATATGGCACCGATCCCCTTTCTCTATCCTCGTTTGTACCGGCGAGGAAAGGAAACCTCCTCCAGGACGAGTCTAAAATTAAGATGGCAAGTGCTCAGCCACGAAACCGTTATAAAAACGATCTAAGGATTTGCGGAAGTACTAGGTTCACTGAGTTGCGGTGATTCATTTACTACACTAAACGCGTTTTTGCAAGTGAACCCCGCAAAGGCAATGGCGAAAGAGCGAATATTATCCTGGGATTATGGATGACATAGTTAATTCATAACGCAGCGACAGCAGTGGTTGCCGACGCCACAGGAGCCGGCTCTAGCAGGTTTTTAAGCTACCATATTCTCAACAGGCAATAAGAAGTGACTGATGCGTGTGCGATTTTTTGGAACGACCTATGTGAGACGAAATCCCACCAGAGATTTTAGCAACATTTGTAGGTCCATAAACAGTTGCATACATAACCCAACTGATGTATAAGGCATTCGGCTGGTTATTGCTCTTGATTTGGTTCAGTTCACTGTAGTTCAATCCGCGGAAAGTGCGCAACAGAATTTACACATAGTTAACGTTATTTGTTATCCACTAGTGTATTGACTTACTAAACACTGCGTTATTCGAGTTCTGTCGTATTCATATTGTGTGTGTTATATTGTCTGTTCTAATTCTGAAAGACTACTGTCAAATTCGCCAGCGATGAAAATAAGCATAATTTCAACGACAGGACTCACGCCTGCCGTCGTTACCGGTGCAAAAATTCCCCACTGCACTGTGCGGTGTGTGGCAATTATAATGGACAACACTCCTGTTGTTCGCACTCCATTATGCATCTTAGATGATTCTGGTCTTTTACCCATTTCTATTTCAGCCAACTAATAATTCACAATTCGTCTCGGAGCTGGAATGGCAACTCGGTCCGCACCTCACTAGTTTGGCGTGCTGTCTCCGTACATTCTGCTTTCTAGGATCAGTACTATTACACGAGGTCAACGCGTCAAGATTCTGCTCACCGTCTTCCCGTTTTCGATAATATGAACAATTTGGGCGTTATCCATTTGGATCATTCCGGCAAGCACCATGCGTGCCAGGGACGGCACTGCTACAAACGTACTGACCACAGCAAAAATCAATATGAGCAGCCGACATTTCTATTATTCTTTTTACCCTATGGGTTGCAGGCATAACGATAGCCGAATACCCACTTCGCCTATGGCTGGCCCTGTGCACGTCACGAGAAGTGGACCGGTGCAAACAATCGGCAGCTGCGAATGTAGTGTTCTTCCCAACT
>LOND01001709.1:2471-52267 GCA_014220965.1 Paragonimus kellicotti | reverse complement strand
ATGATGATGATGATTGGTGCACAACTGGTTTACTGGCTCTGACAAAAGCACCGAGTAACTATTTCACCTTAATGTTTCACGTGTATAACCTCCGGTGCACCTGTATCCCTGGTCCAATCTGCCCAACAGTCATGCATTTTATGCTATATGCGCGGTGGTGCAATGAAGCCTCTTCAAAATCCGATCAACCGATTCACAAAACGACGTTACTGGGCGCACCTTGTTTGTATTTTGGCTAATCCCGGCTGTCGTTTTGTCGACATCCCGCTGCGCGCTGCTGCTGTCTCAACCGAAGCAGTCACTGATGCTCTGGAGACGCTTACCGAAGGAAATCCTCATGAATCTCTTGTGGGCATGCGCCTTTCGAAAACAGAATCATCGATGAACTTGACGTGCGCGGATTTTCTGGTACGGTCATGCACGCCTTCAAGTAAGGCCCTCCGCTCGGCCCATCACCGTGTCACGAAATGCTCGTCGGCCTAGATCGTTGTCATCCAGTCAGGAAAATCCCAAAACCGCAAATTATCCCAGGTATAGTTGTACAAATCACGGGTGGCTTCACGTTAGTTCGTTTAAAGTAATCTGAGTTCTAATCAATGATATTCGGTTCTGTTACCGACAAACATCTCTGAATGCCGGCAACATGTCTGCTTCTTCACACAATGGTTTCGTCCCTCATCTTCATTTGTATTTTACATTTCCGGTGTTACTGCCTCGATCAACGGCAAGTCGAGCTGCTTGTTAGGTCATTTGCTCTGTATGTCGACGGAACGTCTGCCACACCGCGCGTTGTTCATTATGGCTGGTGATGGTTGGAAGAAAGCCTAAGGCGTCCAAGTGATGACATGATCAGGGGATATGAAAGCCTTGACCGTTTCGCTCAGCAAGGTTGATAGATGCAGTCTACCTGGCTAGGGGGTTCGCAGTCATCCACATCGCTGGTTGGAAGCACTCTCTGACATGACAGTCTGTTACAGCCACCGGCGAGCCTGTTTTCACAAACTTACTAACTCTTCTGTTTTGTGAAACTCAATTGTTCTTGTTCGTTTATTTTCTTCCTTTCCTTTTTTTGTGCCATAAGTTTGTGCTTATTTATTGCCCGACAACTTTATAGACTATTGTTAGGACTAACGACAGTCCGTGCCATTCTACCTACAGGTACGGCCCAAAGCAGAAAATGTGATGATTACACCCTGGAAATCCCACCTTGATTTCAACAAGCGAGCCTTTCGTTCATCAACAGAGATGATTAGAAGTTAATGTTATGAGAAGAACGATGCGCTCACTGGCTAGCTGTGCTTTATATATTGTTCAGCACTCACTCTAACAGTTGCCCTCGGATAAATTAAAAACATTCTGAGGTTACACAAGACGTATTCAACCAATCACATCGGTTGCGACGCACGCACTATGCCTGATGGGTATGCATTAATTCATTTAGGTATTAAATTGCAACGAGCCGTTGACTGCAATGAGCTAAGCACATAAAACCACAAGAAAACTGGTTAACGTTCGAATAAGTCGATGTGAATTGAAAAAAACTCAAGTAACTAATTACTGATGCAGGTAATATCTGTCTAACAGTGACATGCGGTAATGTGCGAAATCTAATAGGTAGCCTATAAAACTCTTCAAGTCAACGTTCGTGTATTGTCAGGAGGGTGGAGGAATGAGATTAAGCTGTGTATACAGCTCAACCAACACAATACTACCACCAATATTATTAGTAATAATGGCAATAATAATATAAACATAAAGGCATAACACGAACTCACGATTTCCATCACACCGCATCATGATAGTTCCAGGTTAACTGTCGTCTGCTTCCGTATACAATGAACGGATATGTAATCGTGTACCGCAACGACTACAACAGAAAACAAAGTATGCTTGTTAGTTGGACGACACCTTGTCTCCAAAAGTATCTTCAATGGTAGTTTTCCCCCATTTGTTTAAAATTTGGATTTTGTTACCTCATGGCGACTTATTCGAATGCTGGCTAGGTTTCTTGTGTGCTAAGCGTGTTTCAGTCAGTTAGTTGTTACTTCCCACCTGTTTGAATTAATGTACGTCCATGAAGCGTAATATGTCTACCGTAACCGATGATATCGAACGAAATGTTTCCGCAGAATACATCTTACGTAACATTAATAACGTATTCTCAATCCCTAATCCACGCCACTCTCGTTTCTTGTAGTGAGTTATTCGAAAATGACTACATGCGACTGAAGAGTCATGAGTTCTAGTTCTGATAGTTATCATTGAGGAACTTATTGTCTAAAACTTGACCAATTTCGCTTTGCATTTGGTTGTTATTCGTCAGTAAGTAAGCAGTCTTGTCGTATGTGGGGACTGAATAGTGACTTGCAAATTTATCGCGCATTGTCACACTGTCGGTTTCTTATATTTCTGTCACACTTCGTCTTGTCATCCACGAGGTGTACTTTTTGTTAAGTGTTAACGGCGTAACTTAATGTTGCTTTCATTTTTTGTTTACTAGTGGTTTTTCCCGTGATTCTTTGCAATCATCTGTCTCTTTTGGGGTTAGAGTAACAAAAAACGGGTTGCAAACCTGGCTCTAAATCCTCATAATATCAGGTGACCTGAACTTGGAGCAAAAATAATCAGTTGCTTAATCAAGCTTCCGCGACCGTAGCTCCGTGCTGTGCAGTATGGAGCTGTACTGTGTACCGTTTTTCTACACGGTTGTCTAATTGACAGACTTCTCCAATATCGTGCTAACGATGCCACTTGATCATGCTTCCCTTTTTCAGTATGCCGTGTTCAAACCGTTTGTTATTGTATCAACATGGCATGCGGGCTGCTAAGCGTCATATCCGTCTTCGTCGTCGCTTGTACTTCAAGCGTAACCATCCTTTGCGAAGGGATTCACGCTCACCACTACTGACCACGATTACGGACAAGGACAAGGTCGTACCTCGATCTACTTGTTTAGTGTGTCTCTTGCCTACCCGTGGTCACTTGCCCTTGGCCCGCTGTTGGCACGATTCGTGCTCGGCTCGATATCACGTCACTTGTGCTCAGATGGCCGGTGTGATGATTGGCACGGATCAGTTCCCGAACATGTTCTACCTTGCTTGCGACGATCATCCAACCAGTTACCGAAGTGTCAGTAATTCATTTATTCCACTTACATTTGGTGATACGACGTCCATTGTTCCTATGAAAAAGATCGCTGGAACTTTGCTTAATTGTCGAACCCAGTGATCGTATGGTTTGCCTTAACATCGCGGTGGTAAACCTGCCATTCTAACCCTTGCGCTCACCTTCGGTTATGGTATTTTGACCTGTAACTGAATGGATGCACTGAGGAACATTGTTTTTCTGAGGGACGGGACCACAACAATCAGGCATGGTAATAAACACCGCCAGGTATGAGGCGGAGGTCCAATAAGTCATGCACACAACCGACACAGTCGAAAATTCAAATGGCATCAAGTCATACGACAGCGCGCTACGTTACAGTATCTGCATCATTTTCATTTATTTAAAATGGAATTTAAAGTATCACAAGCCAAAGGAAGCGAAGTGATAACGATGCAGACAATCATTCGACAACCATTCGAGTCCAGGTCACCTTGCTTCCTCAGTTGTGTACTCTGATAGCTTACACTTACCAGGCTGTATATGTGACTCGTTATATTGCACGGCTCCAATTGTATTTCGGTCTAACCTAAAAACCGGATCTGAAGACATTTTCATGATCCAAATGTCTGGTGCATTTCTGTATCTATCCCATTTTCGAACGTGCTTTAGGCTTCTCGTGATGCCCTGGTTACGCCCATTTCTTGTTATTGATGCAACAGGAAACTGCTCACCAGTTAGCTACTTTGAAACAACCTTTAAAGAACAATATAGTTTCACCAAATTTACCTCTTTTATGCCACATACACATTGCATAGTATCTTATGCTGTTTTCCTATTACCCGGCACTCCTGTTGTGTACTTGTGTTCACACTAGCACAGATTCAAACGCCCAGCCAAATGTTTGGTGGTCTGTGAAACAATCACCGTGGTATCTCACATTGAAGTATCAACGCGATTCCCTTACTATTCATTTTGTAATTGACACTAGTTTACAAGCAGTTGTCTTCTTGCCTACTCGTCCAATTTTTTATTCAGGTGCATAGTTGGTCGGAAAATGAATTGATAAAACCAGGTGATCGAATTATAGTTAGAAAATCATCCAATCCACATCTTTTGCTTCGGCTGTTACATTGCGTCTTGTCACTCCGCTCTACTGTCGTATCGCCTTCACGGATGGTACCTTTTCCAAAGACACCCCGCCTGAATATTTGACGGTGAGTTGAGCTCTATCCCTTCGATCTAAAAGTGATGAAAACCAGTTGTGTTAGTCTCCCTGTTGATGCTTCATCTGTTTCACTGCCACAAACGTGAAGTGAATACTCTTCAAATAACTGCTTGCCTATGAATGGCTACTAACAGCATCTTTTCCATCAAGCAATCCATAGGTAGACCAGTAACCGCGGATGGTTCGAAAGGTGAAGCGTTACTTTTTTCCACGTCCGATTGTATACCTGAACATTAAGTGATTTCTGCCTGTTAAGAGTTTATTCCGTTTGTTCAGAGGACTGTTTTTGTTCATCTTCCTATCCTGCCCTCTGTCAGCAGATCCTTTTTCTACATTTTTCACTAAGTTACACGTTTAGTACATATTATTCACGGCTACTTTTTGCATTGTCAGCCGAGAATCGTCTATTCGGTAGCTGAGATGTATCGTATGCTTTATATGATTGAGCCTTATCGGATAAATCCTGTGAAAGTCATATTAGCATTATTTTCATCTGACTAATAGATGTCCTTACCAGAAATAATCAAAATCACATTCGTTCGTATGTTTCAAACAACCACACTACGCAGTGTTTTCTGTTGTGTGACCTACTGATCACATATTAAGAGAATATTGTCAAACCTTGACGTAATCCGGTTGATAACTGTACTGCCGTTTGACTTTTACATCATAAACGTTTGCCTGTGTGACATGGTAGATAGTGTATGGGCTGGATACCGTCGGATCACCTAGCTTTAGCAGTGACCACCACAGCAACTGTGGACCCAATGTGACTCGTAACCTGGAGGAAGCTGTTATCACCGAACTGTTCCGCGCTTAGTGCCAAATTCACGAACATGCATAGTAAGAACGAAATTGACTAGGTGAGTGGAGCGCGCATGCACCCAACAGACGTGGACTTTAGTTAGGAACCCATGTGTTGTGTCATGCTGATGATTCTGAATGAGTTAGCACATCCGGGGGCTTGTAATGCGTTTGCTGGTTAACTCTTATCAAACCTCCTATGCTATCACATGGAACGCACTTTTACCTAATTTAACTTTCACCTAACGTGTTGTTCGGTGTTACCTTAAGCGTGGTTTCATAATTGACTCACTTGTTTACTGGTGAGTAGTCGAGGATTTGATTAATTTCAAGTTGAACATCACCCACAATTGATCGCAGCTGTCGAAAGGGGCCGACTGGAAAGTCTATGGGAATGCGACAGCTGCGATCATACTTGTTTATTGATCTGAGCTGTCGCTTTTTTAACGCACTTGAAATGTTTATGCAATGCTTTTTTATCTTCTGTCATTAGAACATCGATTGGAACAAGGATGGACCTCCACCAAAAGGTACTTCAGTAAGTGTTCTGTGGGAAGATAATCTGCAGTACACTGGAACTTTCCAGGGCACAACTCCAGAACAATGGGAGGTCAGTTTTCTATGCGATCAAATCTTCTTGATAACTGCTGACATACGCATGCAAAGCTTGTCATTCTTTTTGGAATCTACTGCTTGTCTTGTGTGAAATGTGTTGGCCTTACGCTTATAAATTCGGTCAACGCTTCTTACGGAAGATGAGTCTGTTATGTTAAGAAAACAATTCGTCCCTTTGATTATAATTATTTTACCTGATCTATCTTGAGACAGACTCGTTGATGACAAGGCAAGAGCTGTGGTTCCTAACGGGGACTGGGAAGTGAGCCATTAGTGATGAAAATGCTGATCACTCCGGAGGCTTACCAGCTTCGAAAGTGATGTCAGTCATACCTCGTCTTGCTGTCTCGCTCATCACATAAACTCGCTACTGTAGACTACACATAGTTAGAGATGAATTTTTCGTTATCTCACCAACCTTCTGTATGATGAACTTCGTTAAGACTTGGCAATACTCACTAGTGACCTGGATACCCAATTATGTAGGTTTGAATACTGACGAACGTGGCTTAAATGGCCAGTGTTCTTACATTGCTCTTTCATCAAATAACAGTGAAAGTTAACCACATATTTGCGCTGAAAACAGCACCACAAGCCACCAATGCGTCACCTGGCACCCACCGCCGCCATATCAGTCGTGAACAGGGGTTTCTCACGTAACTGTCAACTATCATTGGCGTGGTTGCTTCGAGAACTGCAAATCCGCATATGGAATCCAAATGCACCTCCCAGAGTGCCAAAATTCTCTAATGAGAACCAATAATATGCATTCGCGGGTTGGTTGTTAGGTCTCCAAAAAGTTTATTGTGCAGTCCCGCCGCTGTGATGACTTCAATGTGGTTGTGGTTTTCGATGCCTGTTTCTGAATCCGTTATACGCACATTTGCACAATTTTTCTGGTTAATTCAAATGCTTTTGAAAATCAACATCTGGATCACCAAAATCCCCATGTGCTAATACCTCGCTTCGACTGACTCAGTTTATTTATATCCGATAGTCAGTTGTTGAAGTATGGATACTGGTAACTACATGCCCAGTTTGCTCAACCCAACTTCGTTAACGTAATCATTGCAGATCGTGGTTACTATCATGATAACACCGCGGCTCTGACTATACCCTGAAACACGAATAATAATTCATGCGATCAGTGCATAGTGAAATCACCACAACAGCAATTCTGTACGGTAAGCCTTTTAAACTAATAGAGATCTCTGTCCAGTGTTTCGTGGGAGATTGCGTATTATTATTTCTCTTTCCGAGATCTGGTAGTTTTAGAATCAGCTAATGTGTATATAATGCACTTTTTATCAATTCCTATCACTCACTTGTGCACATTAACTTTGTCTCACATTTCTGCGAAACGTCATTACGGAGCCAATATATTATTCCTCAGAGACCGGCAAAAACCGCATTTTGTATGAACGGACAATAATATGAATTCCTTAGGATTCCGTTCGGTCTTAGCAACGCCCCAGTCTTCTTCAGACATCTCTTGCTTCGCGTTCTGGAAGTTCAGAAATGAGTGACCATGAATGAAGGTGATCTCGTTATATTCCTCCGAAGTAGTGTCGGAACATGCAAAAAAAGCTACGAGCAGTGCTACAATGAAGCGATGAAGCCAGCCTAAAGTGGAAATGTCATCGATCGCAGTACAATCGTCTGCTTAGGACGCAGATGGCAACGAAAAGATCCAACCACTACCAGAGAAGTTGACAATCATCAAGTATTTTCAAATCCTAAAATCGAAGAGATAGTTGGAAGTCCTTTCTCGGACTGTTTGGTTACAAAACACTGACCGTGTGTGGTGTAAACATCACATCGACAGTTACATTATCGTTATTTTCAGATTTGTGCCTTACCTGTGGATATCATGATTTGGGCTACTGTTAGTCCTGACAATGGTCTACGAAGAGACAGAACGATGTAGAAGTACATATGCATGAGAAAACAAAATGATAATGTCGTTACTGATAAACAAAATGATGGAAATAAACAATTGAAGTTGTAAAGTGGAGTTGACAATAAACGGAACAGAAAGTGACGAATCAAAAGTAAAAAAACGAGAAATATAAATAAATGTATATGTAAATAATGTAGATGTGTAACATCTTCGTTTCATATTCATTGGTTCGAACACGCTTTACGCTTATAACAACCCGTGACTTTTAAGTCGTGTTATGTTTGCGTGTGCCGTTTTAATGTGAAACCAATGTTCTGGTGGCCGGTATCTGAAAGCCTCGATGTCAACACCTGCTTGAGTGGATGACCCGAAAATCCTGCTTCAAAAAGGTTACTTGTAATCATTGGCAGTAGAAATCCTACACTTTTTTTGCCAAGGATTGGCTGAAAACAGAAAGCTTTACCTCTAATTTGATTTTTCTGCAAATTAATTCATTCTCTTGGACGTCGTTTCACTGTCACTTCCACGTTTGGAAACTATTACGTCGAGTGGATTTCTGGCCCGGTCTTCATTTTAGTATTCATCAGTCTGGTTTATGTCGATTCATCTGTTGCTGAAGGCTGATTAAATATTCCTTCAAAATTGATCCTGGTTTAGCCTTCACCTGCTCCATGATCATCATCGAATTAAATACGAATCAGATTAATACGAATGTAGTCAAAAATTCCAATAAAGATCCTCCGAGTGGGCTGAAACACAGATTATTGTCACTTACCTGTGGCATTCTTCTCTTGAATGTTACTTTTGATACAACTACATCTCCTTGGATGTCAGTAATTGTTTGGTTTTAACAACACATTTTACGATTGAATTCACTGGACTTGCTAACTGTGTCCATTAAATAGGTTAGTTCTGTCAATCGATTACCATTCTCGAAACAGCATGCTAAATTACGTTTCCTACTTTTGTAAGAGATCATTCCGTTTTATTGTACTTTCCCGAGTTTCGCACCAAAATTGATCGAAAAGCTAACGAACCCGGAGATTAGGGACTAACGTTTCAAAATGTACGATATACTGTAGGATTAAGATTTAGGGGTTGTTTGTTCCACTTTAGTCCCCCGTTACATATTGTTCAGTTTAAAATGTGATGATGCTTTTGTCGAGTTCGTGCTCTCATCTTTTTGCTTATCCATGTCTAATAACCACCATCCGCAGCACTGTGTACACTTGGCATGCTCACACATCTAGATTACACGTCGACTGACGGACGATGCTCATGTCGATAATGCTCTCTCTCGCCGTCAGGTTGAGATGATCGATGGTGAAGTTGTCCAGCTCTCTCGCGAACAGTTCTACTTGGATGCCAATGGTCAGATTTCAAATTCTGAACTTCATGGTACGTGAGAATGCGCGTATGTTTGTGTTCCTGTTGAACACCCAGTGCATGTTGAGATTTTTCTTGTTCCATCTTGTCGCTACTCGTTTTTTTATGTTTCATCTTCGACCCATGAATGAGTGCTTGTACTATACACTGGTGGTACAAACTTCGTCATAGTCATGACGTGTATCAGAAGTAGTGAGAACGATGTAGCAGACAAGACTTGTTTTCTGTGTTCCTTCATAAAATTAACTGCAACACAGTGGCCAGGATGAATAGGAAACTTGGTCAATAGAAATTGCGGACTGTACGGTTGCACTTACACAGTGATTATTCCAAATTCTGAATCAAACGAGACAGTGTCCGCACAACTTTCTCCTGAGCGCTGAGGTCAGGAACTGACCTTTCTAGTTGTGACCATTGGATACAGGTCGCGGAGATAAGGTCGGATAAAACACTCCTCTTCATGAGGTTGACCTTCGCGCTGTTAAGTGTATAGGAATGTATAGGTAGCGCGGCACGGCCTCATGATTATTCAGGAGAACTGTCACGTTAGTGGCACTCGATCTATTCTAAATAGGGTACCTAGGATTTGAAATGTGGCTTTTTTCGCACTTCAATCGTCTACCGATGTTTGTAGTCGAAAAAAAATACTGTCCGTGTGCTCACTGTCTAGGTCTAGATAGATATGTTTTCTCCAGCACGCAATTCTTGCTTTTAGAGCAGTCCTCTACTTGAGTGCGCTTTTCAGTGGTACTATGTGTCACCAGTTCTTTCTCAAGGTCTCCAATGATTACGAAGCTGGGACGGGATCTTTATGAGCTCCAATCCTGTGTACTTCTGCCGGACTTGTTACCGGTTGTTTGTCTGATACCAGATTGACATCGATCGATAAACACTGACCGCTCCATTGGATAAGGTTTGTGGGTGCCTCCTGCTATGCTGAAGACGATGCGACTATCCATACCGATGACTGAAAATACCATCAAATGTTGCAGTTAGTGGCTTGCGTTCTATCCTAAAATTTGTTTCCTTGTTTGCAATCTCTTGGTTATGCGGTTTTATTACATAAGTGTCTGGAGGAGTGACTGTTGATATTTCGCTGTCAGTGACGCAGATGCATTCAACCCCTCTACGTCATTGTGTTTTACCTCATATAATTATTAACTCTCACATGTACGGTTTAGCATTGGCTACCATGTCACTTATTCAATTGACATAACCCGCGTCACTGTCATCTCCAAGCTCACACGAAACGATGATCTCTTCTATTTATTTCTGTGAAATTATTGTTGTAGATTTTAATCAAACTGCCTTATTGCACTCGCCAAGGGCATCTACGTCCTCCAAGTCTATGTTGGCCGACATGCTGCTTGGGAGCTAGAATTGATCTATTCGTCACTGAATAGTTTTCTCTTTCAGTAAATCAATGGCATTTGTTCTATTTTGACTATTCATCAAAACAGTCAGAATTTTTATCCTTTTGATTTTTTGCCAGACTTCCACTATTTTTCGTTATCCAGCTATGTTTTGTATACATATTTACCGAAACAGTGTCTCATTTGTCCATGTGAATTATTTCTTTTTCAAGCTCACCTTAGAATGTCTACCGGAAGATTTGTCTTTCGGTTCAGCCTCGACCCTTCAGATCAAATTGTTGATGTGTGTTGAATATATGTTAACTTCTGTCAATTATACTGTCGCTGTTGATGCTGCTGGTTTTCGGACGCTCACGTCTTGGTTGCCGTAAGACATATTTTTACACTGAACGTTTTTTTCCCGATCCACCTATATTTTTGTAAAATAAATCCGCGAACTTCTGTGACTACCATCTAGGTTGGAAATTCTATTATTTACCACTAATATCCAACAAAATTGCTGGAGGATCATCTGTTGAAAGCAACTTTTGCGACCGCGTAGTGATCGTTTGATGTGGTTCGACAATCAACAGCCATCTAACCTCTGAGGTTTCAGCTTTATTTGTATAAAAAAGCAGTCATGAGTATTGGTGCCTGTTTGGTTTTCTCACGTGGCTTCACTGGCACCTCTCTCATCTGCTTCCAAATGGTATGGGACATGGTATACAGATTTTCCAAATCGTCAGTCGTGGACATAAACAATATTCAGTCATATTTGGAGAACCTACTGCTTAATATTTAAACGGGTTTTTGGCTCTCATTACGTTCCCCAGTTACCTGAGAACTTAATATTCCGCCAACCATTTGAATTGACAGTACCCACGTACAGGCTGTGCACGATTTCGCGAAGGCATTTTTACATTAATAGTAATCGCGCTGCAAACGATATATCTATTGTGTTGGTGATTATCAACGATCATCAGATCTTACATTTTCAGATTTGGTGATTCGCAAGGGTTTGGATGTAGGTCATTATATGTGGAACAGTCGGTACACCAGCTACCGAGACGTGGACTCGTAGGCTTGTGAAAGATGTTGATGAGCGGGCTGAAACGTCCGGCGTCAAAACCACATTGGGAACGATATCTGCAATTGGAATTGACGTCTGTGTTAAGTTCGAAGGTGAGCGGTGCGCACTCATCGGAACACCAACTCTTTTGGTCATTAAGATAGTTTGCTGTGTGCGCAATGCAGTTGTCCAGTTAGCACTGGTAACGGTCTGGCCAACCACTGTATCACGATGTCGAATACCGCAAGAATCATCTAGTCACGTCCAGAAAAGGTCGCCGGAAAGGAGCCAACCATTAACGTTGCATTTTCATATGATGTTTAAATATCTACGGTAAACCCTTTGGCAAAATTGCTGACTGGCCAAAGTTCATGTAGTAATGATGAGATTGCAAAATAGCCGTGCCTTTTACCGACTTCAAGACATAAGCGAACGTTGTTGTTAACCTAGTCTTTTAATTCGTGAGGTTGAAAAATAAATAGTTTTTAACTGATCGTGTATCAACTCTGATAAGAATCCTACTACCGATCCTTATATTATTGTGTAAGTGTGGGTTGCGTAACGTGATCAGTTATTTGTGCTATTTGGATCGACTTTCAAATTTACCAGCTGGGCCCGTTCGAACAATGTGTGCACCTAGCGGTCGTGCAACGGACAACTACGTTTGCCTGTTCAGAACCCGATAGATCCTCCTGACGTGCAATATCATAGAAGACGCTACTAAGACGGTTGAAAATCAATAAAGGAAGTCTAGGCTGAAGAACTAGAAAAAGTATATATATATATACACATCTAGATGTGTATAAGAGACAGGTACGCCATTGACTGCGACACACCGCCATCTCGGATAGCGTCTCCAACCAGCGGTTTGAGTGATCACGAGGACCCCATCCAGGCAGGCGACACCTACCCACTTTACTCAGTGGAGCAGTCAGGGTTTTCATATTTCGTGACCACGTTGTTGCTTGACCACCACGTGGTTTCACCCAACTGTTGGTGTCTCAGTATATAATGCCCGGTACGGTAAACGATCAGCTGGCATACGGAGTACGTGACCTAACCATCGCAGGCTGTGCAACGTGAGTAGTTGACCAATTGATCGCGCATCCCGAGCGTTCCGGAATACGCGCCGGCGAACTGCCGCATTGCTCACGCGATCAGTCCACTTAATGTGGGCTATTTGGCGGAGACAACGATGGTCAAATACAGCAAGGTTGATATCTTCCTTGCGAACAGGCCACGTTTCCGAACCATAGAGCAAAACAGAACGTACACAAGCATTATATACTCTTCCTTTCAGCGACAATCGAACGTCTTTTCGACGCCACAGATGACGCAGGTTGGCAAAGGCAACTCGTGCCTTTGCTATCCTCGCCGATATCTCATCAGCAATAAAGAAAGTAGGAGTGGAAATGCCCCAGTCTTGAAGCAACACTGCACTTTGAAGGTGCGAAGCGCATTCCATACAAACCAGCCCGGTCACTCACCTTGTTCAGCATGGTCTGCATGTCTTCGGCAGAGGGGCTAAGTAAGACAATGTCGTCCGCATACTCCAGATCGGTCAACCGAGCGCCAGGAAGAAGCTCAACACCAAGTTCACTGGACTCCTAAGCGCACCCTCCAGAATGTCGTCCATGACAAAATTGAACAGGAAAGGGGAAATCGGACACCCTTGACGAACACCACTAGAAGTGATGAATGCCCGAGACAGCTGTCCATAAACCCTCACCCTGCTTGCAGAGTGAGCATACAGTGATCTCAACAGATTCACGTATTTTTCCCTTGCGAAGAAGACAGTTCCAGAGAACGTTACGAGCAACTGAATCGAAAGCAGCCTTCAGGTCCAAAAAGACCAAGACCGTCGGCTGCCTATAAGAGTGCCGATGTTCCAAGATCCGTCGCAAGGTAAAAATGTGGTCAACGCACCCTCGACCGGATCGGAATCCTGCCTGTTCTTCACGTATCTGCTTTCTCTGGGCTTAGTGAGCCGACGTAAAATGAAGCCAGGTAGTTAGTTGGACGCAACGTTTCATAGGAAATGATAGACTCATGTTCCACTCAGAGCTCAAGTCCATGTGGAATGTGCGGATTACTCGGGTGGTTCAGCCACCAGCATCCTCGTTTTTATTCCCCGTTCTGGCATCACGTGGACCGCAAAGGTTGCTGGAATGTTGTATGGACTAGCGCTATGTCATTCTACTGGCTCCATTGAAAATAAGTTAATACTATTTATTTACTCTTCTTCCCCGTTTGAGCTGTTGCCTATGGATGTGGAGCCTATTACCTAGACGGAGTCGGGCGCTCAGTTACGAAACAGGATCAAGGAACATATCCCGAAGGGGACCAAACAATGGATGGCATAAACTGATTACATCACCACCGCGTACACGAACGAGGGGCGCGCACCGTCTATTGCACGTCACTTATAAGGCAACACTAGTGTGATCTGGCAGTCGTGTTTTTTTTCACACAGCGGAACGACGCGTTTTGCTGAAGCCGTTGCACTCTTAAAGTTCGAACTCGTGTGGTGTTCTTAAAAGGAACTGTTTGGAAGATTGTCACTATCCTGTTAACGACGGTGACAATTAACTCTGTAGTTTTAGGTTTCTTTGGTATGTCATCTACTTTGCATAATGATACACAGACGACCTGGTATATGGTTTTGTAAAGATGCACTGAAATTTTCCAGAACATGGGCAGTGCGAACTCAGATTACCGTCCTGTTTATTCACACTCTTGTCAAGGAAAACGAAGTTTCGTGGTTAGATGTTCCTTCGTTCCTTTACTACACGTGCATATATACCGAAGAATTAAACAATGTATGGATTACAACGTGAACTGTCTGGGAAATCTTGCCAAGACAATCGGTCCCCTGAATCATTTAGTGAACTTCATATGAGACATTGGGTGGCCGAGTTCAAATGTAAAATTTCTGGACTTAAACTAACTGACTTGCCGCGTCACTTATCAGTGGTACGATTTAAATGCTCGCCAGTGGCGTTGGTGGCATTTCAGCGCGAACTGTTCGAGAAATCCTGCCTGAGCAGTCGATCCCCTGAATCATTTTGTGGATTCCATATAAGGGAGTGGGAGGAATGGGTAAACAATACTAAACCACCTTTGCCTGACAACATTTTTTCTATCTCCCTAAGCAATTAGAACAAAATCGCACACTCCTTAGGTTCTTGAAACGCCCAGTACTTTCCCAACAGTGTGACCAAGAGTCCCGGCCATCTCAACTTAACCTAGGGTTTTGTGTGATCGACCTGTCGGTTTCAGTTACACCATGATTTTGCGAAAATGTGACACCTTGAAATCAACGAACAAAAAACCGAAGCGAAATCTACAGACATTGTTATGCGGATTAGCAACATAAATATTAACGTTTATAATCTAAAGAAGAATAAAATAAACTTTGATGATTGCACTGATAAGCACCAGTATGAAACAATGTCAGAGTGATAACTTCGACATGAAATGTGAAGGAGTCGATCCACCAATAGAAAGTAACGAAATAACTGATTTGTGAGTTTATTCTGCGTCGGGAAGGTGATATCCATCACGCAACACCCTTTTGCGAATGATCTGAAGCAGAGAGAAAACAGAATTGTTCATCACGATGGAAACAAAGCAGTCCATCGCATATTGATTAAGAAAAATTTCGTTGCACAGACCACCGTAAATAGAATGTCGACGTCGGTTCGCACCCAGTTCAACGTTCTGCTACGAGTTATGTTATCCAAAAGAATTACTGATTAGGCTCAATCTATTGCTGGTAATACCTAACGAATTACCGATCACAACTGATATGGCAACAAATTCTCGTTAGCATCATTTTCTGCTTTGAGTCGTACCGTGAGTATTTTGGCTCGGGTTGCCGTTCGTTCTGGCGGCAGTCCACAGAGTAGCAGAGTAACAAATAATTACAAACGCATAGCTAAAAAAGAAGAAGAAACAATTAAGCTTACTAAGAAAAAAGAGTCAACAGCTTCTCATATACAGACTCGCTATTGACCTCGACACACCGCCATGTCAGAGCGTTTCCAGCCAGTGGTGCGGGTAATCGCGAGCTCCTAACCCAGTTGACAACACTTTCCAACCCTGCTGAGCGGAAAGATCAAGGCCTTCATTTCCCGTGGCTACGTCATCGCCTAGTCGCCTTGTAGTTTTTGTCAACTATCAGCAGTCATAATGAACAATGCGAGGTGTTGAAAACGCTCCGTTGGCATATGAAGTACAAGACTAATCCATCTAAGTCTGTATTTTCACGGTCTCGGTTGTCCGTAGCGAACTTGTGTATTTCTCGACGACTCGCTGGGGGCTGTCGCACTATTCACACAGTCAACTTATTTGATGCCGGCCAAGTGGCGGAGGAAACGGTGGTCGAATATGCAGAGTCTATATGTACTTTCTACGCAAATATTTCTGATCCAGGTGCTGGGTACACCTACTGGATAGGTTACCCGGCAGACGGTGCTCGGGAGCATGGTGTCTGTTTCGCAGTCGCTGATCACATCAATGCTTTGATGATAGGCGAACCGCACGGCATCAGCCCTCGAATGCTGTCTATGCGCCTGCGACTCGGTCGAGGTAAGCATGCCACATTAATAGGTGTTTATGGAATAACTATATCACAATGATGATACAAAGGACCAGTTCTATGATCAGCTGTCCGTCACAATCCGGTCGACACCAGTGAGTGACCGACTGTTTGTTCTGGGTGACTTGAACGCTGGATCGGTAGCTTGGCCGGGAGTCCTCGGACCCTACGGCATTGGTTCAGTCAATGAGAACGGTGATCGTCTGCTCCACCTGTGTGCTACTCACGAGCTGGCTATCACGAACACCCGATTCCAGCTGGATGCGAGCGACATCACGACGTGGACTCATCCATGAAGTGGTCATCACCATTTGCTTGACTACGTGATTGTGCGGCAGCGCGACATTAGTGAAGTGCGTATCACGCGAGTGATGCGCGGCGCTGAATGTAGCACAGATCATAGGCTGGTCAGGACTAAATTATTTTCCATGTACGCAAGTCTGTTTATTGTAGATCTTCCGGACAACGGCAGAAGTTGGATATCAAACGATTGGAGAACTGTGAGAGGAAGATTTTTACAGCATGCAGTTGCCGCTCGTCTGCACGACGCGCCTTTATCCACTACCCCTGAGGGTATGTGGCAATTCATCAAGGAACGGATCACGACGGCAGCCACCGAGACGATCGGTCTCAAATGTCAGAAACGTCCGGACTAGTTGGACAACAACAACGTGATTACCGCTGAACTGGTACGAGAGAAGAATGCCGCGTTTGCTGCCTCCACAGTGGACCCGGCCAATGAAGCGAAGAAGGCCACGTTCCGGAGTATCCGCCGTCAACTGGCCGAGCGTGTCCGCGGAATCAAGGACAACTGGTGGATGAAGCAGGGTGAGCGAATGCAGGGCTTCGCAGATCGTCGACAACATAAGGAGTTCTACGATTCGCTCAAAGCGATCTTCGGTCCATCGATCTAGTCCACTGAAACACTGGTAGACATGGACACCGGCTGTTCGTGCATCATGAAGGTCTGGCGCAAACACTTTGGTAGCCTACTGAACCGTCCTGCTACCATTGATTGGGTGACCGTGAACAGCCTGTCGCAACAGGCCATCAAGCCTTCACTTGCTCTCGCCCCGTGATTTACTGTATACGTTTCAAGTCGTGTTCCACAATGCTGTCCGATCACTTTTCCATTAACTCACGTGAATGATGAAATTCTGGGAGGTTCATTTGGGGGGGTTCGAGGATATCGGGACAGAATGTCTGCCACACAGTAAGCTGACTGAAAATGAATGAGTAAACGATAGTACGGCACTTTGAGTCTTTTCGGCAACATGCAAATCATAAGCAACTGTTGAAACGGTCGGACCTTGTGTAAAATGCACTTGTCACATCCTACGATTGAAAAATAAATTTGATCTTGATCCTATCTTGATATTTCAGGCAGACTGCTTGTGACTTATAATAGCTTCATCTACCTAGTAGTGACATCTAATCAGACCGTAATAATAATGGCAAGGCGTTTGTAAGGACAGCAAAATCACATGATGCGCCTGTAAATGTATCGCGTCGTCGTAAATGCGTTCCATCATGATTCAGAATGAAGGTTTACGATGAATTCGCCTGTTTGATTTAGTACTACGGATGTAAATCCTGGCTCATCAGCGATAAAGATGCACACGAGTTTTCGCCATCCGTTTCCCCTACAACTTAACGCGTATCAGATATGACGATGCTAAAAAAACACTACATTCCGTTCACGTGTACTTAGGAAACCCATAAAGTTAGACCCGACAAGTGTAGTGACAAAAAAAGTACTGGGACAACAAAAAGACACGTGTAGTAAGAGTGCATAGTGCAGACTGGTTGGATCACCCACCACGTATACCAAATGAATACTTACCACACCGTCCACCGTGCAGTGCGGTTGTTGATTGTTGAATGATAGTGCAAGGCTGCCAGAAAGCGACTTGTTCATGGACTGGAAGCCTGGAATATATGAAGCTCCGCCTGTAAGTTAGGGACAACGCGACTCTCCACATCGCCAACTGTAAACCCTTTAGGTAGTGTCGCAATCAACAGCGTACCTGAACTCTTGAGATCGTTGACTTTATCGGATAAACGTTCGGTCCCCGTTGATCTTATTTCTTCTCGATTACTGTTATTCGTTAGTTTACATGTTTCAATTACCATCTTGAAGATTAATGATTATCCAGTACCTAATACGTGTGGGTAAGGTTGGATCGTTTGCGTTCAGTTCGCTCTGCCTTATCACTTCAAACAGGTCGGAATGTTTAGGGTTGTAATGGCATTACTTCTGTTTTCCTGCCAGCATGAATACCACTCCACTACGTTACTGAGTAAGCAGACACGAAGTGAGATTACTGGCAAACTTGCTTCTGAACTGTCTCTTATACACGACTATAGTCAGAAGAGTTGTTATGTTTACGCAGAACGTTATAAAAAAAGCAGTGAGCTCCGGACAACCACCTGAGGACTGTGGGACAGACTAGCTGAATAAAGCAATGTTTACGTTCGTGGTGGTGCCTTTCAGCCTATCCTTAGGTTTACGCCTGTTACTGTGTTAGTTTCATCGACAACCATTTTATACACATTTAGTCATCAATATCATCGGCGTCGGATGCAGGACATTGATAACTGACTTTTGTGGGTGACTAAATGACAAGTGTTTCACTGTAAGTGACTTGACCAGCGCCAAGAAGAGCCTAGTGAATGCGACACTTCAACTACTGATGATGTGGCATATCATGCAAAAGGACGATGAATTGATGTTAATGAGACAAGCAAAATAGCTAACATCAAATGGATTGGGGTGTTTCCCATGGTCTTGCGTGTATTGTACGCTGATAAACTGAACCTTCAGTTATTTCAGTTACAACACTTAACAGTCCCTCGCAGGTATTCGTACGCCCTTTTAAATTAATGAGCGTTTGAAATTCAGGTTAGTAGGCGAACTAGAATTTTCATTAATTGCTTCTTATCTAAAATGTGACTGCAGGTTTCGGGGCCCTTTCTGCGAGTCAAAATTTCCGTGCACACATTATGCTTACAATAAACTGTCCGTCATGTTTGGAAACGTCATAGAACATGTAAGCCGTGAAGTCAGTGTTTGGGGAAAAAGGAAAACCAATAACGTTGGAAAGTATAAACAGCAATAAAAACAGCGCTGTTTCCCTATTTTTTCACACCGCTGAGTTAGTCGTCCACGTTAGTGAATAAGTGAGCGAACTCACAAGCGCATTGCTTGATGAGTGGAAACGAACATCCTGGTAAAGATTTAGCTGCGACGCTGCCCAATTTGCACTGCCCATTCGTCTCTTCGCGATAGAATTTCACGGCATCACCATCAACACGCAGTCGCTCTCCTCCAAGTCTACGTTTGCCTTCAATCGACGCAGCAGATCGGCACCTATTATCGTCTTTTTCACATTGTCACTGCGTGCAGTCGCCTGATACCACCTATCTGAATTTCGAAATTCTTAGTCCCCAGTAACTTCAACGCCTCCCACCCCGACTACATTCCAGTTACCGGACCTAACAGGTAATTCCAGTACATCGCTTGTAACTGAAACCTCAGTCTCCGCATCTACTATCGCGATATTTTCTCTCTATTTTGATCAGCTTTTTTACCCGTGGAACGCACCTACGACAATTCGATACCATAGAAAAACAAGAAAAACTTCAGTTAGGGTAATGACGGTCAGTGTCCCATCCCGTTACAAACAAAACAACGATTATGGTGTGGTCATTCACGTGCCCATCTAACTTGTCTTCTTCTTGGTTCCACGTTAGTCTTCAAACTTTCCACTGTTTTTGTCAGTTGCTTCACTGTTTCCCCGAGCTCCCTGACTTCTCCGACTTTCGTCCGTATAGGTAAACGCTCGGCAATTCCGATATTTGTAATTCCACAAGACGTGGCCATCTGAACTTTGTCCTGCAATTCCGGCTGAAAACTCTGAGTAAATCGCTCCCTCACCAATCTATGCTAAGTTTTATCGTCCGATTCCGAGAGATTCAAAGTCAACGACCGCAACCAGTGTTGATAGTAGACGACGAGATCTTGAGTGTTGCGAAACCCGGTGCCGTAGAAACGACCCATTGTCCGCTGCTGGTCTTTTTCCCTATAGAATTCCTGAATCAGTGCCACATGTGTTTCTCGATGCGAGGTTGCGACGTTTATCTGCTTACTCAAGGCATAGACGGATTTTGCTCGTCTGGTGAGCAGTGCTGTCAGAAGTTGTGCCTCGCCAGTTGGCCCGTTGCGCGCGGCAATCACCTCAAATTCCGACAGTCAATTTTGCACTCCTCAATCCTCGAACGGGCTGGGCAACGGCAGTCCCATCGCGCTGCGTTCAGGACAGAGCACTAATGTGGCGAAAAGCTGTCCAATAAAGAACCCTTTATTGACTAACTCGCACGTTCTCCCACAACGTGCGCGCCCGCGTTTTTGAACCGGAATTCCAGTCTGCAACGCATCAGCGGTTCCCATTCAAAAGTCATGTGCACTTTTGCCTTGTTCTGTGCGTGTGGCTGACGCTTTCTATCGCGAGGTTTTCGTTTGCCATTTCTCACCCGTTGGCCCAACTTCGTTAAGTGATGACTCGTACGGTCGCCCGTGTTGTTCACACTCCATCTGTCGTGGGTTTTGGTCATATCTCATCACCGCGTCGAGATGTTCCACCGAATGTTGGAATAATCGTGCGCCCGATTTGGTCATCCATCACACTATGGTTGTCGTACTTTGTACTCAAAAGATGGCTGTTCCCATATGAACAATTACAGGGTTTTGTGCAAAATCGTTATCCGATCATCAACCTGGCACCAGCTTGGCCAAAACCTGTGAAACCTGGTAAATTTGAGGAACTATGAAATATCGAAAAAGATATTACGTCATTGATGAGTAGTCGGGGATTTGGTTAATTTCAAGTTGAACATCACCCACAATTGATCGCAGCTGTCGCATTCCCATAGACTTTCCAGTCGGTCATGAAAGCATGGCCGGAGTTCTAGTCCCGGCAGTGGCAAGGATATGCACTACTGACGAGCTCTAATGAGAGCGAAACTCGAGTCTAGTGCTTTTTTCGAAAGGGGCCGACTGGAAAGTCTATGGGAATGCGACAGCTGCGATCAATTGTGGGTGATGTTCAACTTGAAAGATTACGGTCCACAACGGTAGCAAAGATCATTATCCGATTTGTTACTCAATGTTAATTCCTAGTGGAAGAACAGCTTACGGATACACATCGACGTACATATCACGACCGTCAACTCAAAATAAAGCGATAAAAGTGAGCAATACAGCGCAACACTAGCGACTGTCAAATTCACCAGGCTTACAGGGTAATTCTCCGTCGGCGACCTGTTGCCACTCAGCTTGATCACTTTTCTAGCACCATATGCTCGTGTAAAGTGGTGAATTTCTGGAAGGTAGACAGAGTTGTAGAAGTTCAATTGTTCCGCTGTTTTCTCTGATATATCTTCTAGGCGAGTGAACAAAAACGGGTTTTCTGTAACGTTTAAATTCAAATCAGCTGTTTGATCTTCAATGTGGCTTTTCTTATTCGAGACCTGCCCATTCTCGATCCTGACCAATTTTGATCTAACCAACTGAAGCCTCTCCATTACCTCCTCAATGGACATCTGTAGACGGGAGGAAACATGTTCATTCGTATAATAGTCTATGCTGCTAAGTTCACCTGCTTAACAGGTGGATTAGACAAGGGTGTCAGGATGTTAATAGACTAAAACGATATCATGTGCTACCGAAAGACAGAAATTAAAACCATAAAGTATCATTAAGACTTCGCGCCTTGCACCAGTAACAAAATTTTATGTTCGAACTTTGTAACTGCCGCAAGTATGGCCGATCTAATTAATGGGAATGTGATAAGTGACGACATTGGACAGACTAGACTCAATTTCAAACAGTGTCTGAGGAGCCGAAGTCTACGTGAACAATTATCGCGCACAGTACAGAGGGTAATCCGTATACTGTTCCGGTTCGATCTGTTTCATCGTTGTGAGTGTGCAGTTTGAGAAGAGGGGTGAAACGGTAGTCACACCAACGAATTAATCATTATAGCGAATAGGGTGGTACCGTTCAAATTAACGGTTAATTCATACCAGATTCGGAACAAATTTGACTTGGATCACTGCATGGAATAATCGAGTAATTCCATGAAGCAACAGCAAGAATATGCCTTTCAAAATTTTAATTTTATTTTCAAACTGGGGCAGTAAATATGTGTTATCTTTATGTTCCGACGTGTTCGCCTCATGGTACCAGGAGGCCAAGATACACCAGTTCGACTTTTTCAGCCTTTTAACGATTCCACACCATTTGGATTTTGAACGTGGTCTTTGTTAAGCAACAATCTTTTAAAACTTTCGAGAAAGAAATCGATTAGCACTAATGCACAGCATGTCACAGATATAACAAATATCTATAGAGAAGTTCAGAGAAAATATCAGGTGGTCCCGGTGTCAACATAGACGTGAACCAGAGAGCAATTCAGGGTGTACAGAAACACCTATTTGTGTGGACGGCCGTGTGATATTATCTACGCAGCAGCTTACGACCACCGCATATAGACAGTGTTTGGTGATTCCGTTGTATCGTGTCCGCCTCAAATCTCTTCCACTCATGATACCAACAAGTCAGGACTTCGAATAGAAGTACACGTGGTATCCCAAGGCGGTAAAGAATTAGTGCGAAATAAGTTGCAACTAGTTTCCGTTTCATTGGTCAGTGAACATAAAACATATACACCAAATCAAACGAGACCGGTTAATGTGAGTAGAATATTGTTCCAGGGTAATAGCGGTAGGTTGAATAGTACAGATGCAACTGCATTGTCTTGGAACGGAAAAATAAAGACTCGGGTGAATGGAACTGCTGTAGTGATTGGTTGTGAGAAATGACGGGAGTTATTACGGTGCGAGGAAGAGCATCAAGTGGGGAGAGAATCGTAAGTCAGTTGGTCGCTATCCCCAATTACTTCATCTTGGCGTAAACTAACAAGCATATTTTGATGAGCGCTGAAACTTAGCTTCCGAGTACGCATAATCACGTTAAAAACATCTTGAGACGATTGCCAAACATTACGTCTAACTTAGACTAATTTCTTGTTGGAAAACCAACAGTTTTGTTTGGAGGCTGATATCACAACGATTGAAGTCCTCCCAAAAATGCATCAGAAATCTATACAGTTCCACAATATGAGAGTGTAACTGGTGCTCACCGATGCGGATTTGATATCATCCTTTGTTGATAATCTGGATCAATGTGTCAGGAATTTATTAGAGCATTCATTGAACAAGAGTAGAATGGAGGCACTTTTGGCAGATCATAAATTTTGCATTCCGCTGTTCACTATTTCTGATATTCGGATTACGAATCAGTTTGAGCTTTTATGTGATCAACTGAAAACATTAAAGTCCACGTCTAGTGATATGGTTCGTTAGTGTAAAATTAGTCGATTTAGGCCCACCGATATCAACGTATATCAGTCAAAGTACATGTGTATGTACATTCCAGCAAGCAGTTAAAGAAAGATTCGAATATTATTATCGTAACGTTGGACAGAGGCTCTGGTGTTGTAGTACCGATCAAAACTGATTATGTTAATAAAATTTCACAAATTATGACAGATCGTTCAAAATTCTGCTTGAATACTAAATAAAGGCTTCACTATTTCTGCTGGAAAGGAATTCACCGTCTGTCTTGAGCATCTAAAAAAGAGCGACCTGACTGGTAAGAAAACTTACGGCGAACTCACACTTAAGGTATCCCAAATACCCAAACTGTATGGCTCATCAAAAACCCACAAACGCGGTATAACTTTGATATCGATATTGTCGACGATCAACTCGTCGCACCATGAATTGGCCTAGTGGATCGTTCGGTTGATGGAACCAGTAAGCAACAAGGTTGCTTAGCATAGCCTGAGAGACACACTTCGACTTGTTGATTTCCTAAGAGATCTTAAGTTAAACGACAAGGTAATGGTATCATTTGATTTAAAATCATTATTTGGAAACTTTCCCTTAACTGAAGTAATATTGGTAATACACGACTCTGCAGCAGGACACAATATCTCTCTCAGCTACCTTTATTTGGAATTTGCAAATTTTGTCTCTGTATAATATGAATACTCCATCTTTATTTAATGGTGAACTTTACCGACAAACTGGTGGTATAATGATAGGCAGTTCACTGGAGCTCGTACTCACTGATATCTTTATGATGCACTTGGAAGTACAAGTAGCAAAAGTTATTCACTCTACAACGCTACATAAACGACACGATGACGATACACCCTGTGTGTGAGACTCACGACAATATGCTGATCAGCTCTATTCACAACTCAACAATCTTCACCAGAAAATTTTATTCACTACGGAACTTCAAGAGATTAGAAAAGTTTTCTTTGTGAATGTGAAAATGTCTGTCACTGATGGTGAATGTTTTACCAGAGGATTCCATAAGAAGTCTATTTGGACAGGACGATAAATTCATTTTAAAAGTTTCGTACTAAAAGTTTCGAAACTGGCCACCACCGGTTACGAGATTAACTAACGAATCGACCCAAGCGACCTGGCAATTTCGTTGGTTCGACATTCAATCGACTGGTTTCGTTGCAATGCAAAACCAGACAGGCAACTGAGAACGCGTCGAATGTACGCGCCACAGAACACGTACGCATCGACGTGTGAAAGTCGCCGTGCGTGCAAAGGTCAATTGGGTCATGACGCCAAGTGAAGCGGTGCGTATCCGCTGCTATCCCTGGCTAGCACGAGTGTTCTACTCTGTAACCCATTATGCGTCTATCAGCACAGTGTTTAGGCCTTCAGCGGTCAGACGCAATCCTGAACACCGACCAGTAGACACATAAATCGAACCCCTGTTGGTGTTTAATTAACCTTGTTGGATATGACAGGTACGCAGTACGAATAGGTAGCAAATTTCAAATTCGTTTCAGAGCTTCACATAATACACCATGATCTGGACGGGTGCCCATAATTTATGTTGACTACAGCTCCCCGGTGATAAGTTCAAGTACAAGGAAAACAAAAAAACTGTTGGAGTTGTACGTGACGGGAAGAGCGCGATCGCGAATGCGTCTGCCGCGTCTAACTGGATGGTTATCACTGGGCCGATACCGAACTGTCACCAAAAAAGATGTCGACGGTGTTAAACAAATGTAACTCAGTCCGAATATGTTTTCCAGCCGTGGAAACCACCTCCCTCCGGTTGCTCTATAAATCACGCGCCATCTATTCAAGAAGTCAGGTAGTGGTTACTCGCCACGGTTCCTTTTCTTCGACTTTTCTGGTGTTATACACCCCGATGAGCTTAGTCAGGTTTTGAATGGAAACTGAGATCCATTTTTCTCCCGTATCCTTTGCAGAATTCACCAACATATATTCTTGTATTTTGCTTCCTTTCATGACTTACGTCATACTAGCTGTTTTCACTTGTCCCACGTACTTAAAAGTTTAACTGGTGGTCATTCAAATTCTTTCAACGTTTACTTCCAAAAAACAGAGCGTACACTTTCACCTAAGCCTGTCATCAAACTAAGCAATATTTGGTGGTTGCGGCGAAAGTGCTCCCACCTACAATCCTCTTGATCATGATCCTCTGTGTTAGTTCGCATACACAGTGTGCGAACGGAGCTACAAGTGGTGTAGAGCAAGCCACTTGTAGTGACGTGTTCAGGTGTTCTATGGCTTTGTTCACTGTGATACCAACAATGCAACTGCACGTGTAAGTGTGACATAAAATGTTTCCATATATAAGTCAAATAATTTCAGCCTGTGTTAAACTTACCCAAGCTAAATTCTTCAAAGATTAGTTTAAGGACGTAATCTTAAATATTGTCAAATAAGTACCAGCGAAAACAGTCTACTTACTTGCAACTCGATTATATACTCAGGCCTTGCTTTAAGCATCATTATAAATTCCAGCTGTCCTTGGATAGATAGAAGATCCTCGCTGGATGTTGGAAAATCGTCTAAAACATATCCTCGTGTGATATACTCAACTGAACACAGCGATTGGCGAACTGCTTGGAATACAATCCGGTCATTCAGGTCGCGCCCGTCTAGCATCAACGAACGCATTTGAAACCCCAGAGGGGTATCGGATGTCAGGTGTTTTTGAACGATCGACGTTGCTATTGGAATAAGATGACGAATAGGAAGAAACATTTTTTGAACTTACGGCTAATCAGGGGACAGCCCCATTTATCACATAACCATTTTGCCAACGTCGTCTTGCCTGAACAGATTTGTCCAAAAATAATGCAACGAGGAGGCCGAAACCATTGAGGTTGGTTGCGCAATATCTGGTTAGGTGAGATGTAAACAGCTTAAAGTAGGCGGACATAGAAAGACAAGAAACTCGCGAAGACAATGGAAATAATGTAGGAAAAAGGTAACGCGTGTGGAAGAGAAACCGCACAGACACTACGACAGAGACTTGTTGCTGGACGTCTCGGTTTGCTGACTTGTCTAACACTAGCAAGCAACCGTTAATAACGGAAGTGACAACCATTTCCATTTGGTGACAGACTGCCCAGTCCGTCTCGTTAGGTTAGCCGCGAAGTGAACAAAATGAAACAAACGGCAACACACGTGAAGTTGGTGTCTGATATGTCTTCGCTGAGCATTAACTCCAGTTGACCAGAAGGTTTTAAAGGTTGCGGCTGTAGGAAATGTAGACAGAAACAACTAAACACCAGAGCACGTCTCATTGAACGAGGAACGAAAGAATTGAGATTACCTCCCTGTTTTTTGAGACTAGTCACCGCCAAGGCGGCCAGGTTGTTTAATACCAAGCATGAAGAACAAGCGGCTGTTGTTCCATACAACATTAACAGAACGACTTCATAGTTTCTCAACACTATTTGTCAAATTTCCAGGATTTTGAGCTTTGATAGTTATCATCCGCGTGAAATCCGTACAGACTATTAGCATGAATCTCAATGAGGCAGCGGTAAGATGAAACAGAAAAGAGTTTTCAGTCTTCGTCCATTAGAAAAAGTAGCGCAACAGATCAGCAGGTTAATGTACAGAGTTATCAGAAACTGTGGGAGGCGGGACCTAGGCAAACGTAATGTTTTTAACGGCCTGGCGATAGATGATATGCTTTTGAATGCCTTTCTTGTGAGGTGTTCATCCGCATTCGAAGCTACGCCAGTCGATTGTGTAATAGTGTGCACACCGAGAATTGTATGCGTTCTCGAACAATACTTTATTCATCCGTTTGCTTGTTCACCGTTGTCTGTGGCCTCAGTAGAAACGACTGCCTAAAGTGGGCTAGACTCACCTACCGAGAAACAATTCGGGTTTTCAGAAGTTTCACTACGGTGGGTCATCTGCACCTTTGTTAGTTCGTTCGATTTGGACATTATATATCACTGTTAGCTAGCCAACATCCTTAACCACTGCAGCTGAGAGGAAGACACACGGACTGTGGTCCACCTAACTGTTAACTACCGTTTCGTATCTGTTGAAATGACGTACAGAGTTTAGTGGAAAACATACTTATAAGAGACACTACAGAATTTCACCAATTTTTAAAACGTCAAGTAATTTCCTTACTAGTGGTAGTGTTCCTAACGTCATATGCATGACTGTATTCTAATATTTGACCGCTGAAGTTTCACAAATCTCAAAATGTAACATCATGATCGCACACTTACTACAGGTGAGAGGTGTCGTGCGGACGATGGATCAGAGTGTCTGCCTGAAAACCGCATCGAAAATTCAGTTGTACTTGACTGGGAGTAACTTGTCGATTGACGTCTTTTTAGTGTACTAATAAGCGTTGGTTCGTGAACCAGACCAATTTTCTCACGTTCAACATTAAGGTGGCTGGAGGTTGTTCGAAGTTCACCAGTTGAGAATGTCGATCGAGCAACCAGGTTTGCCGAAGAGTTTGTCAGAGAATCCATCACTGAATTTTGTACGAGTGTATCCAAACAACTGAACGTCTCAATTACGTTCTCTTGTTGAGGCTTGGGAAGGTTTTCGTTAGACCATTTGCGATTGCTAGCATATACAAAATCTGGTTCTGCAGATCGCAGATAGCGGGAAGTATTGCAACTTTCCGTTGGTCCAGAGCTGATCCGAATTGAAATCAAAACAGAACGCGGCATAATTGTGCTCAGCGAACTGAGGTGCAAGCACACAGTGGGCAGAACCACACCACATTGGCCAACATAATGTTTTTGTTGAATGCGGTTATAGATCGACTCTTTACAATACCAGAGTGGTTGCACAACATTCAAAGCTCGGCCATTTACATTGTGTCGCAAACCAACTAACTTTGCCAAATATGATAGCGGATTTTTAGCTGGTCTTCGTGGTTCAGACCTGACGTAGACAAATGGAAGTCGCAATTCCTCTATGACGGACATGCTGGTTATAGCTCCATCCCTTAGTTGTGAAAGAAATTGCGCTGGAACGCCACAATCTGAAATGCAAGCAAGATGTAGTTGTTGTGCATCATTCTCAGATCCCGGTGGTCTAAGGCTTTCCCAAAATTGAATTTCAGTCGACACTAAGGCACAAGTAAAATCCCGACGTGGTAATTGTAGTGAGTCAAATTCTCCAACTGGTAGAAGTGGTGGTAGTTGTGTGTTCAATGACAAATGCCACGGCTTCATCCTCTGCACCTTATCCTCATCTAAAGGCTGCACAACATCTAGTCCATCGCTTGATTTTCCCGTATATGTAGTTGACGAAGGCGCTGATATAGGTCTGTCATATTCGTCAGCCGTGTAATAGTTAGATTTTAGATATCCGTCATGTGCAGTGTTAGAGTGCTTTGAAGTGAATAAACTGCAGACAACTCTACTTAACGGACATTCATATTTGGTAGATTCATCTAATCGGCTTCGTAACTCTAGTTTACTAAACGTCGAAGAATGATCAGTTGTCACTCCCGAACTGTAAGCTGATGTCTTCATGTAGCACGAATCGGTTAGGAAATTCATTCCCACATATTTCCCCTTTTCCATAGTAGAGGACGATTTGCCAAGAATATCTGAAAAGACACACGAATCAGATCGACTGGTTGCGGTTGGAGAGCACCGCTGTCGTTTCGGTATAAGCTGCATGTAGATGAAAGCACTGGTGACCAGATCCGTTTTGACAACAGCAAACAACTTGTTGCACGAGTATACTAGTCGGACAGCCGACCTCTCAGTGAGCTTCTTACGTAACAGTTGTAAAACAGTTGAGTGGTCAGCAAACGGCTGTACCTCAGCCGTAGCATGATGTAGTTTGCGCACGTGTTTGGAGCATTTGTGTGAAGAAAGTGGTCGTGAACTCTGTCCAATTAAAGCACCATCATTCAAAAGGAACAACATTCGGCTTGTGCAGGAATTTTTAGTAGCCTGAGGCGTCTGTCCAGGAGTATACTCATAACTCTCATTTTCACGACATTTCAGGACAAGGAGTGGAACACGTGAGCACGTCTGCTTGTGCATTTGTTTTGCATGATTGATCCTGACTAACGTTGATTGGATAGTAACTTTTAAAGTAAATTCAATGGGCAAACTCGTCGGGCGTGTGGGAATGTTTGTTTTGCCAGTAAGTTTAGGATATTGCAATTTACGATTAGCCGCCACCGAACACCACCGTTTATATTTGTGTTTAAAGTAGAACTTCTTGGTTTTCTGAACACCCCGAAATCGTGTGTCATCAACGTGATAAATGTCTGTAAAATCAGAGAAGGGTGTTTGAATTTTCAATTCCTTAGACGTTTTCGGCCATTGATTAACGAGCGATGGTGATGGTGCAACTGGATTTTCTTCAATCAGCTCATCGGCATAAAACGAAGATTCACACGCTCTGTTAGGCTTCCGTGTTGGTGATAGACCAGAAGGCGAATGGACCACGTCCTCCTTCAATCGCGCATGAATCCAATGCATCTTCGGCTGCACACCATGAAAAGCCAGTAGTAAACAGACGGCCTGTAAAAAGAGTGAACAGCGTGGTTTGAGGAAATTTAATAACCTTGCTCTAATTTATCATTATTGTTTTCGTACTCATTGAAGGTTGCCAAACAGTATAAACAATCAACCGTAGGTTACATAGGTCACTTTATACAGATAACTCAAATACCATTAACAGTAGTACAAACAGTGATGACGAACAACCACATCGTTGCGGCACGTGTGTGTCGCTGATTCAGTTATGACTTAATATGCGATTTACGCGAGACGACGGCATATATTTCTGAAATATTAATGCTCCATCATCAACAACTGAAAACCACTGCATTCCAAGATCATCAGCAATTTAAACTGATTCCTCCTTCAAGAAAAGGTCCGTGCCAGGACGATGTTTAATTACAGTCAGCAAAGCTTAGTCAACAAGCGTAAATTTCCACTTCCACACTGACTTCTGCACTGGACCAAATTCAATCGTTAGAGGTGGATTCATTTGCACAGTGTAAACCCAGGAGTGTCTTATTGCATTGAGCCCGAATGTGTGCTGGTTCCCACACTGTTGGATACAGTCCATATCGGCTAGCCGCCGGTGTGAGCTGCGGTGATCAGCAGCTTTGTTCAGTCAGTAAAAGTGTATCCCACATCATCATCATCATCATCATCATCATCATAGACAGCAATACATCAGTGGTTCACACTGATGCTTAACTGCCACACAACCACGAAGGGAAAAAAACCTATATAGGAAGAGAGAGAAAAAAGAGAGGGGAAGGGACCTAACTACTAAAAATAGCTACGTCTATATTCAAACATACAACATCAAGGCGCCTACACCTTGCAAACAAACAACCGAGCTGTAAGTGAAAGTAAGGACGTCATCAGCAAGACAGCTTCCTTACGGCTTTCACTGCCCCCGCGTCATTAAGTGCACTCACTTCACAGACAACTCGGCCAAACAACAACATTCACGCCACTGAGCTCGATTAGCCGCCATCTCACCTAACGTCTCAAGCCACCGACTCTGTGAGTCGCGAGGGCCCCAGCCCGGGAGACGAACCCGATCTACAGTGACCAACCCCTTCGTGAACGATTTCATTTGTCTACGCCAGGTCATCATCTGTCCACCTCGCACCTTGCGCCAGTCGGCCGCAGCGTCAGCAAAAACTTTGCTAAGTCTTTAAAATTAAGTGATTTTGGATAAGTCTGCATGTGTACAAAGTGTGGCTTGCGCCAATTTGGCCAAACCTCCTTTTAATAGCTATGCCTTTAGATAGTTCTTTCAGAATTGCTGTGTAGTGACCTGGAGATAACCCCCGGTCTGCCTGCTGTACGATGTGTAAAATTCTTCCCAAAATCATAGTTCACATTGTACATAGGATCTTTGCCTGCCGTCTGCTTGTTGCATGCGATCGCGTTTGTTTGTTTGCATGCTTGTCGGTCTATGCGCGCCAATGGCGCCTCACACACTTCCGGCTTGCTCGCGCGCTCGACGGTCGGATCCTTAACCTCCCTAGCTATTTCCGCGTATCGGTGTCGTTTAGCGCTGATTGAGACCTATTGTAATTATCGTATAATATACTTTCGGTCTCCCGCAATTAGTGGTATTCTTATTTTGCGTCTGGTATCGTTGCGTATACCTGGGAAAGCGTTAATTTAGTGCACGTACGCACTAAGGCTGCACAAGTGTGTCCAAAAAAATCCCCAACGGTAGTGAGTCAGCTATTGTTTTGACCTTAAATTCTCCTACTTTATGGCTACATTCGAGTGGTCCAGTTGGTCCATGAGCTGAGGGAGACATGTCTGCTCTGAGTGTCAGTGTCTCTTACGAGCATCATCGATTACTGTTGTCCCATTAGTTCAGGGAAACAAAACTCCCAAGAGAACCCAAAGTAGTTAGGCGAGTAGCGCAATGGAGGTGCAGCGTTCAGTGTACATTCGGAGGAGGGGATGGACAATAACAGAAGTAAGACCTGAATAAATAACACTGATCAATCTACACAGAAATTGTTGAAATACAAAACTCAGTTTAAAAATAACCTACTAGTAGTCACAAATCTTCAGTGTCTTTTGAGACAGGGTGTCTCATGATGGGGAATAGATGCGATACAATTTGACTTGGGATATACTCGACATCGCCACAGTCATAATATCTATATGATGACGGGACTTTTTTCAAATGATAATTAACTATGAGAGCCTTCTCTTAAGGGTAGGGTAGCATCTAGAAGCAGTTATTCAGTCAGATTGGATGTTGAGCAGTATTGTGTACAGGCCAAAGCACCACAGTTTTGTTAATTCCAGTCGAAATACACAGCGCAAAATTCATATATAATTAGAATCCGGATAAGATCAGTCCCAAAAGTACGTAGCTTCAGCGGACAAATTCGTCAATCCAACTAGTTAATACGGAGCGAGAAGAACTTATGTAAATGTGCTGTCGAGAAATACGTCGATTAGGAACGCTAGCAAAATCACATCTACTACAAAACGAAACCTATGATGGCATTCCGATATCATCCTCTCAGTCACCAATATGGTCAGTGCAGTCACAACACATCCTGTATTTCATGATTCTAAAATGTACTGTAATAGTGCCAAGAGTAATTGCAAAAATATCAAATATCTCGACTTTAACACAGATATCAATGTGGAATCGTGCCAGCTGACCCCCACCCAGCTCAACAGCAAGCGATCGCACTGTGGGGGTTGGGTATTTATCGCCCTGTATTGTAGCCGACTACTACAAGATAGACAGTTCATTGGAAATTTACGGAATGCAAGACGTTAAGAATGCTTATGTACATCGAAGCCAATATTGGATGGCTTAAAGAGAAAGGAGACATAATTCGGTGGTTTGTGTCAAATTGGATATACCCGAACGAACGACATATCTGACGCGGCACTCATAGCCTGCAACTCTTGAGATAGTTGTTTGGGCTGGGTGGAGGGGTAGTTTGTAATAGACCATAAGGCTGATGGAAGGCCCTGTAAGCTAAGATTAAATCTTCGTGAAATGCTGACGGGGAACTGGCAGCCTACGTAGCCTATCTGGGTAAGTTAATAAATGAACCGTCGTAATCTGTTTTGTGGCCCCTCGTTTAACCCCTGTAGTAAGAACAGTCTTTCAGAAGATAAGGTGGTTAGCTTCGATACTTAGCTCACTACGAGAAAACACCATTATCAAGTCGAAAATAGTTGAAAAACAGGTTGTGGGAAATCATTCAACCAGCCTAGTGCATACACTGGGTATCGAATGTTTTTTTTTTTGGCTACTGACGTACGACTGGGATATAGACCAGGGTCGGTTGAAACTATCGTTCCTCAGTCCCATTTTGGAGTAGCAATACACAGCTTTTAAAAGCAAGATTTATAAGGTTGACAAAAAGGTAGGTGAGTACTCATTTCTACGGTCTGAATAAAAACCGACCGGCCAGAAATCGAGACCTCGTCGCTCAATATAGCTGGGGAGGTTGTTGTGTGTCACTTCAAGGAGCTAGTATAGAACAGCCTTGACCACGTAACAGTGCTGGGCACATCAGATTTCTGTAATCACTTGATCCTGCCTCTTGAATTGTGCTGAGTTTAATGATCGGTAAATTGCAATGGGTTGATCCACGTGATCAGAAACGAATAAGCGGTCAGCTGGTTTGACTTAGCTGGGTCGCGCAACCATTTAGTATACGGAGGAATCTGACTTTACCTATGATCAACTGAAAGAATGGTTGTGCAAAAATTATTGATGAAGCCACGACGACATTGTCATCGCAGTTGCAGGAAGTTGCGCGAGTTGCTTCCGTTGGCTAATGAACATCCCGTTCTCACGGGAGTGAAATCAGTCAGCAATTTTCCGTTGACTCACAAGTGATAAAACGTTCGCCAAAGCCCCATGAAGGGTTTATAAGAGGTTTTGAACCTGTTGGTCTCAGTGAACAGCGATTGCTAACAACACTCTCTCTCAAAATCCTTCTGGGCCAACAGTGGCTGCCCCACCCTCTACAGACCAATAGCGAATAGCCGATCGAATTCAGTCAATGTGGGGGAAAAGCCACGGGCAAGGAAGGTGAACCAATTGACTGTAAGGTAACCAGGTATCAGTTGATTATTTATAGCAATACTGTTAGAATATCCCTTATTGCTTGTAGACTCGTATCCCAAACGAAGCATTGACGGGTCCGTGTAAAACTGCCAGTACATCTGTTAACCACGCTTGGAGCAGCGTTACTTTGAGACTGCGAAACGACTGTTAAACGCTGGTGAGAGTAAGTTTACTGAAATCCCTGTTCGTCGGTGTTTGTGCTCAGTAGTGCACAATGGGTGAGAAAATACTTTGGCATCACAAGAGGGGCTGTTGGTGATCAACGAGCACGTAAACACTGAAAACGCATATATTCAGACTGTTTTGCCATTAATTGAGTGCAAACTCACCGCCCAGAGTATTGTATACTAGTGATCGAGTCCCAGCACAGGTGGATGAGGAAAACAGGCGCTAATCGATGAGCCAACAAAGAGGAGTAGCCACTAATAATTTATCAATCGGAAGTCATATTCTTTTCTTAGGCTTGGGTGTTGTTGACCTGCTAGAACACTAACTCGAAACACTGAGGGATATGGTGGTTAATCGAGTTTAGTTGAGTAAAAATTTTCAGCGTTCAGCTGAGATATCTGTCAACGAAGCGATAACATGAAGGTTGAAGGTAACCGCCTGACAGTTGCCGTCCTACTTTTATTTACAATTCAGCTGATTGTCTGAAAGATGGAATCATCATCATCATCATCATCATCATCATCATCATATCAGCCATGAGCCTGACCAAAAGGTACTGTGGCTCGGGCTGCCGCTCACCTCAACAGTGACGTGGAATATCCTAGAAGAAAACGTTACTAAGAAGGTTGAAAATTAATAGAAGTCTAAGCAAAAGAACTAGAAATGGTATGGATGCAGGTACGCCATTGACTGCGACACGCTGCCATCTCGGATAGCGTCTCTAACCAGCGGTTTGAGTGATCACGAGGACCCCATCCAGGCAGGCGACACCTACCCACTTTACTCAGTGGAACAGCTGAATCGAAAGCAGCCTTCAGGTCCAAAAAGACCACGACCGTCGGCTGCCTATAAGAGTGCCGATGTTCCAAGATCCGTCGCAAGGTAAAAATGTGGTCAACGCACCCTCGACCGGATCGGAATCCTGCCTGTTCTTCACGTATCTGGCTTTCTCTGGGTTTAGTGAGCCGACGTAAAATGAGGCCAGTGAGTAACTTGGAAGCAACAGATACCAAACTGATGCCTCTGTGGTTGTCACATAGACTTCGGGCCCCCTTTTTGAAAACGGGAATTACTGTTGATAAGCACCAATCGCGAGGTACCTCTTCAGTCTCCCAAATCGTCTGGAGGAGTTTGTCAGTTCTGATATCAACCTTTCCCCGCCATCCTTGAAAGAGAAGGAGGGATGAGGTCTGGTCCAGGAGCCTTATTACGCTTCAATAATTTGAGCTCTAGGACCACTTCTGCTTCCGACGGAGGGCCGTCTGGAATGCAATAACTGACCATTCGGGTCCCGTCGTCCACATAATCTGGTTGAGGCCAGCTGAACTGTTCTTCAAAATGTTCAGCCCACCTGTCAAGTCGACGCGATTGATTGGTGATAAGTGAACCATCTTTTTCACATATGGTCTCACTTACACCGACTCGACGACCAGTACAACCACGGATCAGGGAAAAAAGCCTTCTGCAATTCCCAGATAAAAAGGCCCTTTCCATCTCTTTCGACTGTTCGACCAAGTAGTGCTCACGGTCTTTGCGCAAGCTTGCGTTTAAGTTCTCGACGGTCGTCATCATATTCAGAACCAGGTGGGATCGAGCGACGCTTGTTCATGAGGTTTATCGACGCGATGGAAATCCAGTTCTGTCGCAACTGAACAGCTCCTTCGGAACATACCTCTTCACAGCATTTCATAGCTGCGGCGATTTGTTCCCAGTGTTCGTTAGGATCTTTCACCTGACTCGAACTGGGCAACTTGTTCACCAACGCCTTCTGGTAAGCGTTCTTTACACCCTCATCGCTCGAATGCCAGTTAATTACTTTGCATTTACGAGCGTGTGTCCTCTGGGTAAATGACAAAACAAAACGGGCACGCACAACAGCATGGTCCGAGTCCAGGTGGTTGCTCCAAAAGGCACGACAGTCCTTAACAGAGTGGCGCCACCTGTAACTGACTGCTATATGATCCAACTGCGTCCACGGCTGAGAAGCACACGGAGGTCTCCATGTAACACAGTGCTTCTTCCTGTGTTGGAATGCCGTGCTCGAAATATAGAGACCATGGGATGCACACAGCTGCAGCAGTCTGTCGCCATTGTCAGTGCGTTGTGCCCGGACACCAAACATACCTCCCAGCCGCTTCTCGTCCGGGGAAAGCCGACCAAGCTGGGCATTCAAATCGCCCGCTAGTATGATGATGTCTGAGTGTTTAGTTTGCTTCAGAAGGTCAACGAGGGCGTCATAGAACGCATCCTTGGTATCATCCGAACAGCTGTCTGTTGGAGCGTACGCCGATATAATGAATACACAACGTCTTTCTGATTTGCGTCGACAGACTTTTACCGATGTATTGAGTCTGACAGCGCACAAGCGACTGTTCACTGGGATCCAATCGAGCAAACATTGCTCTGCTCTGGAACTCAGTGCGATTCCCACTCCAGCTTGACCGCGAGATTCAGCTTCGGCGTCACCAGAAACCCTGAGAGAGAAGCGCTTGAATCGACAGTTATCTAGAGGTGAGCTCAAATGGATAACGGTGCTAGAATCGTAGACTCGCGTCTCCGACACGCAGCACACATCAAGCTCCAGACTTGAGAGAGTACTAGCCAGAGCAGCTTGCTGACCGACTTGTCGGAGAGTGCGGACATTGAAGGCGCCAATGTTTACCGGTTGTCTTGGCCCTAACAACACATACCAAAGATATACATATATATACGGAAGACTCGTTTCTATGTTTGAACGTACTTGCGGTTTGCTTACTTTTGTGGGTTGCCGCTTCAAAATATCATGCACAGACACGATTTTCTTTGAAGCCTTTTTACAATCTGCAGTACTTCGAACTGTGGACTCTGTGTGATTTTTACGAAATGCCGACTCATTGACAACTTGTTCACCGACCCACAGGGGATTTCTCAACTTCTTAGACTCGTTGCACGTTTGATCAGTTTCGACTTGTATGACCGGGTTGGTCGGTGGCACACAATCGCAGCACTCCCATTCCAGTCTGAACAGACTGGAATTGGACAAATTTAGTTTGGGAATTTTAACGAGCGGTTGTCCAGCCGCTTTTTTATAGCGTCAATGACTGGCTGAAAAGAGAGAAAAACTATTTAAATGTGAAAATCAAAAGAAGTCAATTACCAGACAACACAATAATCCAGCCTGGCGCTCAATTATGTTGACTAGTTTGAGTCGTCGGTTGGGATGGGGGTAATCTACCATCCTCCAGCTTGAAGCCAGAATGGAGAATTAATTCCGGGTGAGAAGAAGATTTCGACTTCTCTAGAGTTCCCTTATATCCTCTGGACGCGCGATTTTAACCTTACGGAAGTAACTTTTTCAGTCTTCTCGTTCACGGGAACTGTGGACTTCTTACCAGCTCGCTTCTCTGACGCTATAAAAGCACCAGACTTAACTTGATGCATATCAGGTTTTATGCTTTGGCGGAACGCTTAGAATTCCTCGCGTTAGGGCTACATTTTTTTCCAACAAACAACTAATAGAGGATAACCTAGAAGTAATCGCGCATTAGACTTGGGCAATCATGCGGTCGCTTCGTTTTATTTCGTCAGTGACACCAACCTGATCAGCGTTCTTACTGAGAACCTCAGAAACTTTGCCAAAATTAACGTCGATCTTCTGCGTTCCAAGTTGGACTGACAAACATGTGATGACTACACTTTCGGTCAACAGTTTGTGGAGTTGCGTACGAAAGTCACTGTTTTTCACTCCACAATCGTTTAACAGTCTCTTATACACAGTATTACCATTTTTATTACTCGCGCTGTTTTAGAATAAGGTTCTCGAAACGCCTTAAAGGACTGTTCTTTAGCATCCAGATGGCTTTCCCACGTAAGAACTTCTCGCTGGGGGCGGCAGAGCAGAATGCCGAAGCCCATGGCGTTACTTTCATGTAACATTAACAATGGCATTCCAGCCGACTGTTTACTTAACGTGTCGTGAAAAAAAAAAGTCATGTGACAATTAATCGAAAGATGTAGTCGGATTCTAGTTTGCAAAACGTTTTCGGGCGACCGCTGCTCAATCTTTGGTCAATCATCATGCATCCTCCACCGACAGCGAATTCAATCAGTAGCGTTCACCACTGATTCGCTTTTTTAACTGCCACACCCAAACGCAGTGAGAAGACAAAAAAACTTATATGGAAAGAGAGAAGAAAAAACGGAGAGCGGAATGGACCTAACTACTACTTAATAATATTACTATCGTTATATTCAAAGCTACATGCAACATCAAGGTGCCTACACCTTGCAAACAAGTAAGTCGTGAGGGCCCCATCCCGGGAGACGAACCCGATCTACAATGACCAACCTCTTCGTTAACGATTTCACTTGTCTACGCCAGGGCACCATCTGTCCACCTCGCACCTTACACCAGTGAGCTGCGGCGTCGGCCAAGAGTGCTCAGTGTGGCAAACGACTAGCTGGCATCCTTAGTACATGACCTAACCATCTAAGTCTGTGCAAATGTAGCGACTGAACAAAAGAACTCGTTTGACAATCACTACCAAATACCCGCTCCTTAACCTTCTCGTTGATCACTTGCTGGTGCCACCTGATACGCGCGACCAAACGCAGACATCGGTGGTCAAGTACCTGGAGACGGTTCACGTCCTCTATCCTGAGTGGCCACGTGTCGCTGCGTAAGGTAATTTCAGCCCTCACTGTTGTTTAATTATACGCCACCCATAAGCTTCAGAAAAATACCTCTCTGTCACCATAGGTGTTTAAGAGTAGCGAACACCACTCTAGCCTTGGAAATATGGGCTTCTATTTCATTTCCTACACCTCCGACGCCCGGGCGCTTGGACGCAGAACCGGCGATCAACTACTCCATATGGCCTCGGATATATCTTTAACAATGGAAAGTCTATGGTTTAAGCATCTACAGCTATTAGCGCTGCAAGAAGGGCACTTTGCAATTTTGGAGGAGGGGGGACTGCAAAGCGACATTCCGAATTACTTAGCAAGCAGCACGCGAAATAGCGTCCAGTGTTGTTTGTGCCGCTCGAAAGTTTTCAAACAGCACTACCTTATCGTCAGCATAATCAAGATCAGTCAGTCTTTCCACTCAGGGTTTAGTTGGCAGGTCCCCAACCCCGGCAATCATTTTGAGTGCTGCAATACAGTCCCTCCATTTATTTCGTCTATGAAGCGAAATTGGAACAATAAATATGGTGGGATAGGAGGGCGCTTGACCGTACGCGCCACTCATGGTGCTTGAAGACCTATCAGATACCTTCGGCTCGTTAATGAACCTTTAACCTGAAGCTGGGAGTATGGGAATGAAAGCGTCGAAGTAATGTCTTACATACTTAGTCGGTTACACTATTGCGTTCAGGCGACTCCTAATGAAGTGGTAGGAATAGAGATAGATGAGGCAACCGCCACCTTTATGTAATCCCAGGGCGATTTGATTGTTGGCCGGCGATGTACATGACGCTGTTCCGAAATTTGACGAATGGTAAAAATATTACCTATACGATCCAGCCCAGGGCGAAACCCAAGCCTGTTCTTCCCTTAATGTTTACCTCCCGAACTGCAGTGAGTCGACGAAGTATAATTGATGCCAGAACCCTTGAAATGACTGGGGTCAAACTAATCCCTCTATGGTTTTCGCAAGAGCCCCGGGCTCCTTTCTTAAATATGGGAACTATTATCGAGTGACCCCAGCACGGAGGGATGGTCTCTGTCGTCTTTATCAAGCAACACCTATAACTCTTTTGGTTTGTACCTTGTTGTAGCTTCGCACCTTCAAAGTGCAAAGTGTTACTTCAAGACTGGGGCATTTCCACTCCTACTTTCTTTATTGCAGGTAATCCGCTTGAGACTGTGGACAGTTTCACATACTTGGGTAGCACTATCTCGTCAGCTTGTAATATTGCTGATGAGATATCAGCGAGGATAGCAAAGGCACGAGTTGCCTTTGCCAACCTGCGTCATCTGTGGCGTCGAAAAGACGTTCGATTGTCAAAAAGAAGGTATATAATGTTTGTGTACGTTCTGTTTTGCTCTATGGTTCGGAAACGTGGCCTGTTCGCAAGGAAGATATCAACAGGCTTGCTGTATTTGACCATCGTTGTCTCCGCCAATTAGCCCACATTAAGTGGACTGATCGCGTGAGCAATGTGGCAGTTCGCCGGCGCGTATTCCGGAACGCTCGGGATGCGCGATCAATTGGTCAACTACTCACGTTGCACAGCCTGCGATGGTTGGGTCACGTACTCCGTATGCCAGCTGAGCGTTTACCGTACCGGGCATTATATACTGAGACCATCAACAGTTGGGTGAAACCACGTGGTGGTCAAGCAACAACGTGGTCACGAAATATGAAAACCCTGACTGCTCCACTGAGTAAAGTGGGTAGGTGTCGCCTGCCTGGATGGGGTCCTCGTGATCACTCAAACCGCTGGTTAGAAACGCTATCCGAGATGGCAACGGTGTGCCTGTATCTATACCATTTCTAGTTCTTCCGCTTAGACTTTTTTATTAATTTTCAACCTTCTTAGTAACGTTTTCTTCTAGGATATTCCACGTCACTGTTGAAGTGAGCGGCAGCCCGAGCCAGAGTGCCTTCTACTCATGCTTATAGCTGCTGTGATTATGATGACGATGATGAGAACAACTTCGCCAGTTAGGCTTCCCAAACTATAACTGGCTTCTGTGCATCTGTACGAAGGGATGATCTTTTGAGACAATTCACAAAACACTCTTTGCCTAGTTATTCTATTAGGTTTCCGCCGCTAAATGTTTGGAGCGTTGCCCAGCATGTTTCATCCAGGTTTATGCTCCACAGCCAACGTGTTCACTGAAAGGTTTGCCTGACCAGATGTCAATCGCGACATCCGCACCTGGTTCGAGGTGTAAGCACACTGTTAACAGCTTAAAGTCCAGCTTTTTTCATTGGGTAAGTTTCTTGCCGATACCGAACGTTTCTGTCACATACATGACTCTTGACACCCTCAAATGAGTATACATATATCTATACATGTGGATACCGACTAACACGTTGATCAATGGCCACACCAAACCTTTCGTTATAAATAATTGCACAAATGGTTCTGGAAAGTCGGGGCTGCCAAATTTGGTTGTTGCACCTCAATAATTATTGACCGTCGAGTACATTTGAAATTGGCCTTCACATCTCTTCTCAGTGCACCGGAATATAGTAGGCTTCGTATCATAGCTCAGTAACCGGTAACTAACACAGTCGTTGAAGGATTAGATTGATCGGAGATGGAGAAAGAGACATACATGTGAACGGGTAGACAGGTGGTGCGCGGACAACGGCAGGTGCGTACACCCTATCCCTCCCTCCTTTAATTTTGTTTGTTTTCAACAGACTGGGAACGTTTCACTTGTTTACGCGTCCAACTTGACCGGCGACAACTTTCTTCATGTGTGTTGTTCTGGTAAAGAACTCTCTGCCTTCGAAGAATGGTGGTTTGGGTTGTGGTTCGACGACGATTATTCTGGCATAGTGGCACGAGAACGCGGACGATCTTTGTGCCTTGTGAGGGTCCGGGCGTCCGGTGAGACTTTTTCAGTGGTAAGTTCATCTTCATGAGGTAACTTTACACAAACTGGATCAATCACGTTGGAATATTTCCGCTTTTCCCACCTATCTTCAACTCTCAAACCAACGTCTGGGGAACATAAGTTATACCGAATACGTAACCCCCGGCTAAACACCAACTCGGCCTGAATTTTCCTGGTGGTTTCAACTAAAGTCATATCATATGCGAAAAGGAATTTGTCCGGGTTTATTCTCGTTGGTGCAGAAAACTGTTTCTTTGGTCCAAACTAAACTGTTTTCGCTGCATGTCCCAGTATCACATTGGACGCTGGATTATAAAGAAGAGTTTTCAAGTATCGCACTCCATTGTTTGTGATTCCTGACATTCTTTTCTGGTAAATTTGGTGCGGTGGTCAGATACGATACAGTGATGAATAACAAATCTGCTGGAACAATTTCGTAAACCCAAAAAGACGATTTCTGATGTAACACCTGCCACCGAAGAAAATTCAATTCACCTCAAAAAAGGATCGACAACTAACAAACATATTTTTTGCTCTGTTGGATCAAAGTAGTCTATGTGAACACGTTCCCAAGGCCCATCCGGTTAAAACCATGGACTAAGTGAAACAAAGGAAACATTCCTCTGGGCAGTTTGGCACGACTTACAGCTGCGAATCAACTGTTGTGTCATTCTCGAGGTTCAATCACCACATAACTCATAGTTAAGGTCTTCAAACTATGGTACAGATATTCATTAAATTATCAGCTCTTAAGTATATGCAGTAAGTACCAGACGCAAAATAAAAGTAACTGAGAGACCCGACGTATATTATACGGAATTTAAAACAGGTTTCTGTCAACATTAGGCGGCACCGATGCACAAAAATGGCTAGCGGCTTCAGGATACAGCCGTCAAGCGCGCGAGTAAGTTGGAAATGTGCAGTGCGCTACTGGGGCACATACGTCGACAAGCATGAAAATGAATAAGCGCGGTCGCACGCAGCAAGTATGCTTGCAGGCGGTAGGAACTGAAAATGTCTCTTCGAAACGGTAGTTGAACAGTGAACCCTCAACCCCACAGCAAACAACTCTCGTCCATACCAAGTTCTATACGGCGAGTGAAATATGGTCTGAGTTGATCATCGTTGCTCGCCGACCAGCCCTGAGAAACAACTCGTTTCACCTTGAACATAAAGACATGATGTTCTGTTTATCCACTGACCTCTTCACCGTATTTGCGCTGCCAGTTCCATTACTACATCAAACGGATTGGCTGGGTGCGCCTTTATGAATGGTTTCGGAGAGGGAAGGAAGAATTAAACTGATGTTGATATTGACTTAAAAAACCTGTCGTTTATTAGAACATTTTTTTCGTTTGCGCGATACTCGCAGTGATCCCACACGGGATAGGTATGCACACAGCTGTGACTGCATATAAGCAAAACCCATTTTGTACCACACTACAACAGTATACTGCTCACATAGAGGTGAATATCTACTAACATCAATGTGGGATACCTTTATTCAGTGACTCAGCGACTGATACACGGGTTCGAGGCAGGGACCCAAAGTACCCGGATCCAGTCGGTTTTTCTTGCTCAGTGTCAAGCGGGCTTCTGTTGATCTGAAATGCAATCATTGAAAACAGGGTGTAGCACCGCTCTTGAGGATTACATAAAAATCAAGTGTATTGTTAAATGAGAATCAAGCAATGCTTTGAAGCGATCTCTGGAAGTGCTGCTAACGACCTCAGACGGAAGACTGTTCCAAAGGTTAATAACCCTGTAAGAAAAGAACTGCTGCCTAAGGAAGGTCCGAGGACGAAGCTTGAAAAGCTTCCTGTTATGTCCTCGCCGGCCGTCATCATTCGCTATCATGAAGAACTGTTCAACGAGACCTACTCTAAAGAAGTGTGTGAGAATTAAATCACCGCGGAGTCGTCGATATTCAAGTGGATATAGATCAAGAATTTCAAGTCGAGACTCGTACGCGACATTTCTCAAGCCCGTGACTAGTTTGGTAGCCGCGCGCTGGACACGCTCAACAGCTATATGTCTTTCTTCAGGCCGGTATACACGACCTGATTGGCATACTCGAGGAGCGGTCTTATATAAACCCGTAAAGCGTTTGAAACGCTTCTTGTCTATGCGGGGAAAGTGCGCTTAATCATCCTGAGAGCGGCAAATCCCCTTTTTGCCGCCATCTCATGGTGATACGCGAAAGATAAGTTAGACGACAACCAGATGCCCAGATCTTTCTTCAGATCGATTTTCATGATATCTACTGTGCCGAATGCACTATGAATCACGAAGGCATTGCCAGAGTCTCCACCGAGTGACATGTGTGCGCATTTATTGTCATTTAGTGGGAGACTCCAATCGTCCGACCAGCGCTTAATCGCGTCAAGATCAATCTGTAATGCACTGGGATCAGTGGCATTCCAAATTTTTAGGTCATCGGCATATAGGAGGGCGTTGCTGGAAATATTCTCCGGAAGGTCGTTGATGTAGATCAGGAAATAACAGAGGACCTAGCACTGACCCTTGAGGAACTCCCGCAGAAATGAAAGAGGGAGATGAGAGATCTGATCCGGTTTTAACTCTAAAAGTTCTATTATCGAGAAAAGAGGCAATCCAGCGAAGAACCTCTCCTTGAATACCATAGGCTTCCAGTTTGTTTCAGAGGGTCGTGTGGGACACGGTCGAAAGCCTTGGCAAAGTCAAAGAAGATAGCATCTGAGATGAGGCCATTGTCTTTGGCCTCCGTCAGACTATCCATGAAAATGAGCATATTTGTTATGCATGACCGGTTAGGAAGGAAGCCATGCTGGGTAGAAGAAAAAAGATGGTTTGATAAGAAGTGGTTGAGGATGGCACGCTTTAATAAGCGCTCCATTATCTTGCATGGAATGCTAGTAAGGCTGATTGGCCGATAGCTAGCCGGAGAGTGCCGGTCTCCCGCTTTAAATATGGGCGTGACCGTCGCCTCTTTCCATGCGCTAGGGAGAATGCCAGTCTGAAGTGTCTGTCTAAACAGCTTATAAAGAGGTTCTGCCAGACTAGCAGCTGCTTCCTTGAGAATCCTGGGATGGATCTTGTCAGGACCCATTGCACTGTATGAATTAACCTTGAACAAAAGGTATTCAACCAGTGTTTGCCGGAAATTCTGCAGCAGTGGGATAGAATGCCGGTTCGGCGGTGCGACGTTGTAGACTGCCGAGTAGTACTCCTGAATAACTCGGCCACAACTAGGTAGTCACATTAGGTCCCCCCGTCGGGCGGTCGCAAAGAAAGAGCCGAGGTTTATTCTTTCTTAGTCGTCGCATACGCTTTAATAAGAAAGTTTTTGTTTCCGCGAGCTCTCAGGAGGACCGTTTGATGTGTTGTCACGGATTTCCCGCCAACAACCTTTCGAACAATGTGAAAACGCGTGGTCCTCCGAGCTTCCCGTAAGCTTATGCTTCGCGAATAAATGGGAACGTTCATCGAGGAGACGACGTATTCTGCGCGGAAGAGGTGGCCGATAAGAGAAAGTGCACAGTTTGTGCGGTACAAATAAGTCGTCTGCTTTCTCAATCGCGCTTTAAATGCGTAGTAGTTCTGGTCCACGGAGTCATAATCAAGAAGAAGTGAACCTTAGGTGGCTTCTCAGGCCGTTAAAAACAGCCTGACTTGTAGTCACCGAGCTAGCTAGACAAAAATTTCTTAATCCTATACGGATAAGAATTTTTTGTCTACATTCGTGTTGTATTAAAACGAGCAAATTATGCCGTAAAGTGCAATCGATTGCGTTTGCTAGTTTTGTGCGAAACTATGCATGAATTCTACTGCAAAGCGCAATCGACTGTGTTTGCTAGTTTCGATCGAAACCATGCATGTTTTGAATTTGAACTGTGTGCTGTCATATGTCAGTGCCATTCTAGTTTTCGTTTGTGTGAGTTTGTGCGAATAGGCTACTGTGTGTTTGGCTCATGCTTGTTTCTGTTGTTTCTTTGCACAAGACTACAGCAGAAAATACTACCGCGGTAGCGACAACAAAAACGTTGTCCCTCGGTGACACTAATGTCATCACGAAACTACTACGTCCAGTTCGTATGATCACCAGAGAGTCGGTTTCCTTTCATACAAAATTTTTGAAAATTTAACGAAATGAAAGTTACATCACGTTCGAGTAAAATGGTACAAATAAGCTTGCTAAGAAATATATAAAATACAACACATATATGTGTCGAAACAAGGTCGAATATTCCACCTTGTTTCGCAAGTGTTCAGGGATGATGCGCTCCCACAGTGCGTGATGGCGTATCGGAGCACTGTTCATTCTTCCACCAACCAAACACCGGCCTTCATGTGGACTGGTAGAGAGCTCAGACTTCCATCGGATCTACAAACCCCTTATCTCGGTAGACTGCCTCTTCTGACCACGGAATACGTCATATCCCTGCGGGACTCCATGGTCAAAAGTCACGAATTGGCTCGCCGGCATTTAAATGCAGCTCGACGACGTCAAAAGGAATACTATGACAAGAAAGCCCATGGTGCTCCTTTGCTAGCTGGAGCGAAGGTCTATCTACATACAGACGTCCCATCCCCTGGAGTACCCGCTAAACTACATCGCGAATGGAAAGGTCCTTTCGTTGTCGAACGGGTGCTCAGTGATACATTGTGTTACATTCGAAGCATAGATAGTTGTCAAAAACCCATGGTCGTACACTTCAATCGATTAAAACCGGCTGAGGCTTCAAGGGAAGAGGAATCGGAAGAGGTGCCAGAGATAGGAGCAGAGGTTGAGATTGCGAACGACGTACCAGAGGCACCGGGACGGTGCCTTATTAACGAGGGTGTAGTATAGCGGGAAATCGAAATCAGCACGACGTACGCCATTTTGTTTCGGTTGTCTTACCTGTTGTTTTCCCATTTCTTACAGAGCATACTGTCAACGTCGTGCCAATTGATCAAACACTGGAAGACTCCCGTGAAAGAGACTAATCAGTATGTCTTCCTTTATTCCCTAATCTGTATGTTAGGTGTCACGTGTTACATAAACGTTTCTACCTGAACTCGGCCTTCCGTCTTCTCACTTGCCTGTTACACGTGTCCCCAAGGTATACATTCAGGGACGCACAGAAGTGTGCTCGCTTAGGAAACCATACATATGGACAGATATATAATGAAGTACAGAAAATCTCCTTACGTATATATATATATATATATTATATAAAGGAGTTTTTTGTACTTCAGTTTGCAAACTGCATGCAAAGAAAGAGAAGAAACAAGTGTACTGATTTGTATGACGATAATTACACGTATATCTATATATAGATATACGTATAGATGAACGTATACGTACATATCTAGTCATTTGGACTTGGACCATTGATGGTTAGGTGTTAGATATACACATCTCCCAATAAGTCCAAATGACTAGATATGTACATATAGATATGTGTAATTATCGTCACACAAATGAGTACACTTGTTCCTTTTCTCTCTTTGCGAATAACTACACCACTATATCGAAGTCGACATTAATGCCACAGTGCACGCACCCACGAACAGCTCATAATTATAAATTATGCTGTACGCTACAGCTACATGAAGCGGTCCCCCATCAGGTATGCCCCCTTCCTATGACACGGTTTCCTCTCTACCCCATCACGCACCCTGTGGACCAATCATGTGTGTCCAAAATGCGCTAGTCGTCATTGGAACGGTCACTCACAGTATTACGTTTGCGAAAACAACGCGACGAGCCCACGTGAGATGACGGTGGCACAGGTCGTGAGTGAATCACCACATTACATTTGACCTGGACAACCGACGGATCACACCTACCGCACATGACATGGTGGTGGTGGTGAACCCCCCTTTCTAATTGCTGTCCGCGAGGGCACTGCGTATATCCGGTTCAAGTGAACACCTGCGAAAACAACGCGACGAGCCCTCGTGAGATGACATTAGGCCGGACAGTGCGGTTTGATCGCACACAATAATCATACCGATTTGGAACAAAGACACCCAGGCTGGATATGAACGAAATTTAGGTTGATTGTGATAAGCTGAATTAATCCGTAAGATTTCCAACAAAATTGACAACGCGGACGTTAGGCATACGGGCTAGTGCATACGAAACGGTACACTAGATCAATTAAAACCATAGCATGGCTAACGAAATAAGTAAATGAACAATAGTCGATCACTAGTGTTTGCATCGTTTGCAACCATAAACCGCATAGACGCAATTCAACCAAGTTCACTTGTTCAGTCTATGTTCCAATTCGTTCCTATTCACTTCAATAGTCGATCACTAGTGTTTGCATCGTTTGCAACCATAGACAGCATTATCTAATAATTGCATTCTCTTTCATTTTTCTCCCTTTCACTTTCGGTGTCATTCCGATTATTCGAGGTGATCGAAAATTAATTTTCCATTTTAATTACAACTATCTCTGCGTCGTTTGTTGTGGTGTTCAGTGTTGACACACACCTTTGTCAGTGTGTGCGTCACACGACTTTCTCCTTCCGTGATTGGTCTACATGGTGCATTTGAGAGCAGAGATTGTGCAATGTCGGTCACTCCGTTCGTTCGGGTTTTCCTATAGAGTTCTGTCATCCCGTGTGTTCGGGAATTTCAGCGCTTCTGATTGGCCTACATGGTCCAATTCGGCACACACAGCGTCCTATGCTTTCCACTAAGGAATTTTTACGTTCATGTACCGTAAGAATACGCAATAAATTATTCGAATAATGTATAATTCATGAGCCGTTTCTTAGGTGAGTGCATTTGGCGTTAATTAATTTGACAACGGATTTGTCCATCAACCAATCAGAAAATTCGGCCGTTCAAATTATTTTTTCCCGGTATGAAAGGAAATCCCCTGACATCGCCAGGACTAACCTGTTAGCGCGCAAACCAAAGCTGTGCAAGGTCAGCATGACAACATATCCAGTGTTTCAAACACTTGATATGGCTTTTATCTCTTTCAAATGTGAACACTACCTTAAAAACATGAAATATTTGATCACAATCTATTTTCATCAACATGAATGGATTGAATTGTTTTAATGCACGCAAATATCACTGCAAAACAGTCGGAGGTTTTGAGCCGCATGATTGTAATAGCATGCAGTGTGCCGCCATATTGTTTGACCACATTTACTCCCTTCCGCTTCCTTTCAGGTCCTCGAACAGGCGGGCTGGTCGCGTCCGTGCACCGGGCTGAGCAAGATGACCAACCAGAGCCCGATTCTGTTTCGGCATCTTTGTTGTGTCAATATATGTGTCTCCTTGACTTGTGACTTTTCGTTTATTCGTGAGGCAGACCTTATTGTGCCTATATTGCGAACGTTGGACATTGTGTGCACTGTAACTTGTGATTGACTCATTGGAATATTACAATTTTGGCACCCACGGTGGGACACGAATTTCCGGAGAATGCTCAGTTCATCAGATACCGATGAGATGCCGAAACTTATTCGAGAAGCTGAGAAAGTGTGTATTTCAGACACGGAACATGCACTCCTCGTGCGACAGGAGCGTGGGCTTCCAACACCAGATAAATACATTATTGGAGAAGACTTCCACATTTGGGAGGCTCAGGTGCGCCGCTATGTGAGGCACTTCTCCCCAGACCGGCAGGTGGACGTTGTGCTAACTTTGATTTCTCGTGAGGCCTACGGTAAAATTGTTGATTTTGATGTCCCGGAGGATCTTGAAGGCCTATTCCATTTTTTACGACGAAGGATCGGAGGTCTTCGCCCGGCAGTTGAGTATCGGAAGGAGTTTCATGAACGACGCCAACTCGTTACGGAAGGATTGATGGATTATATACAGCAGCTGAGGAGACTCGCGCGGTTAGCGTTTGTAGAGGAGACGCAAGAACAGAGAGAAAACCGTATACTAGAGAGGCTTTTGGAAGGAAGTCAACAGCCGCAGTGTCAGTGTGAATTCCTCCTCCACCACCCTAAAAGCTTGGCTAAGGCCGAGAAGCTGGCTGAACCGTTGAATCAGGCGG
>LOND01001708.1:15292-41947 GCA_014220965.1 Paragonimus kellicotti | reverse complement strand
AGACAAGCTTTTAGTCAGCTTGCGTTTAAGTTCTCGACGGTCCCATCATATTCAGAACCAGGTGGGATCGAGCGACGCTTGTTCGTAAGGTTTATCGACGTGATGGAAATCCAGTTCTGTCGCAACCGAACAGCTCCTTCGGAACATACCTCTTCACAGCATGTTTTCATAGCTGCGGCGATTTGTTCCCAGTGTTCGTTAGGATCTTTCACCTGACTCGAACTGGGCAACTTGTTCACCAACGCCTTCTGGTAAGTCAGCCTCGTTTGTGTTAAAACGAAAGGGATAAGATCACGTGAACCCAAGTTGATTTATGAGCTCACCTGAGGAATCCGGAAGATAAAAATAATGATTGGAGACATCAGAAGTCATATCAATTTAGTCCATCTATGCTGTGGTGAACGTGCGTACAAATGAAATTCCAATGTTGCGGCAAATGCAGATAAACTGATAAACTGAAATCGTTTCCGTAGATCAACGATTACAACAATGATTGGTTAGGTGATCGCATTCAAACACACGTTTGTCTCCTCTACAAACAAGTTTCTTTTCGCTCACTGCAGTATCAAGTGGCAACAAAATCGTTGCCTATCGATTAAGAACGTTTGGAGTGGGTCGGCAGAACAAACAACTTTAAAATGCTTGATGCGGGTATTCCGCGAACAGGTTGTATAAGTTTCAGAATAGCACAGACCAACAGAATGGACCGATATATACTGACAGAAATGAAACAGAATTTAGCACAATGAGAACCTATACAAGGTAGGTAAACGGAAGCAAGCGGGTCTGAACTTAATAGTTGTTAAACAGAGAACAGACGTCGTTATCGACATATGATATTTGGTAACTGGACAGACCATTTGGGAATGCTCTGGCACTTACCGAATCTGAAGAATCGACTCGTGCAACGCCAACGTTGGTAACGGAATGCAGTGAGTGATGCGGTTGTTTCACTCGATTGCGGCAACAACAACAGTAGACAAGCAACCCGAAACCAACGAGACCCATGGCGGTGCCCAGCACACCTCCAACAATGTTTCTGAAATCAAGAAGAATATAGAATGAAAGGGTTTGAAGCCTTATACAAGAGAGCACTTGCTGATAAAATAAAATGAGGAAGTATATGGACAGTGGATTTGTGAAGCTAAGGTTAACTCATTGGGGTGAAAATGTTCGAGACTGTTGAAATTATCTGGAAATTAATACAACGCACTTCATGCAGTCAGGACGACCGAAATGATAAGAACGTCAGTACAGATAACAGTAGAAACGCGAGATAACACCGCCCCTGACCGCAGTTCAGTCAACGGAAATCAATAATACCACCGCCAATGATACACGTTTCGGAGCAGCCAATTGATCGAAATATCACATAAAGAAGTCACGTAGGAAGAACAACCAATGTTCTGCAATGTTTATACGATCAGTATACATTACCTAGGCGAAATATACGGTACCTAAGCCGCTTCCATCGGCAATACATAAAGTGCATCTTGGATACACGGTGACTAGAGGTGGATCTAAACACTGAGGCACTTCGTTGGGAAGAAACGGACGCGAGTGAACTCATGCTGATGCTCAGTCAACTTCGGTAGCTTAGACATGTTTGTCGGGTAACTTACGAACGGGTCCTGTGGCAGATATTGTATGAGTAGCTAAGAACAAGTAAGTGAAGTCCTGGTAGCCAGAGACTGCGGTACCACGATGTCATCTGAGTGTCTTTCCTGTTGTAAATATCGATCTTACATCATGAGAAAATGAAGCCCCGAAATGAACACGTCCGAAGCAGTAAGACATGGATGGACGTCCGAAAATTCAGTGAGCAGCATCCGTAAATTCTAGCGGGTAGTTCGGAAGAGAACCACAGGCGCCACTGGATGACACTGCGGCAAATGCACTGGTTGTCGCCGATTGGTAGCTTATCAATGTACTCACAACACACCGTTAGGGAATGCATTAGACGCAAGTGGGCTAATTCGATCATGTGTATAGATCTTTGTTTTCATTCGTATCGATCTACGGCCACTGTCGTTCGGTAAGCTACTCGCACTCTTCGACAGAAAGTTGGGTCATGGTGGTCTGTTCCCTTATCTTTCATTCAGCTTTCTTGGTGCACCATGTCCTGAAGTTTTTATTTGATATCTCAGTTCACATCAATATTTATTCGGTTTTCTAATCCCATGTCAAATGCATCAACATGTAGAACTGTATAAAGAACCTTTTTGCTTTGTTTTCAATATTTTTCTTTATGTAACTAATTAACATTACCTGGCTGAATTTCGATGGCCTCCATTGTCACACCTGTCTCTTATACCTTCGGGTTTGCACCGGATACGTGATAGACGAGTACGGCTGCAAGTAGTGCAACATAAACCATTTGCGATTATAGTCACCTGCAGACATCCTTTGGATTCGGTTACTGTAACAGGGATACTGATACTGTCACTGTATTGCTTATCTATTATCGGTTTTCCCATTATTTTATACAGATTCATGTGAAATTTGCACTCAGTTGCTGAGTTTGACCATGATCACTGTGTTCACGTCACCCTCCCACGGATCGCTCTGTTCTCTAACATTACCCAGATGGAGTTGTACATCCAAACCGGATAGTTACGTTCTGATCGCTACCACTAATGGGCATTTAATAACTCTGAAAATAAGGTTGTACATCGAGACACGATGAGCAAAAAGTTGTCATCCTAGTGAAACGTTTTAGTCATTTAAATCCTACTGAGAACAGGTAATTGATGATACGAATGATGATGAATGGTAAAGTGTATAGTGGATGTGAGTAGACTCTACCAACTGGGAGACTTCGTTCAGTCACGAAGAGGTGCTCGGTTATCGACGACGGTTGTTTCCTTCAGTTAGCCTGCAACAAATGGGGAAAATCGTATGAACAACGTCACGGTCAATCGGAGTGTATTCTGTAAAGCCGCAGACTATGAACAGGCGATTGATGTGAAATGAATGCATAGGATGAATCACATACTATACATACAGGGGCACACTTTGTCCAATGTGTCCGGAAAGCGACAACGTGAGCACAGACTATGAGCAGGATTAAAGGGGCTCATTTATCAAGAAGGGGTCGTGTGATCATCTGGATCACCGAGTAGACAAACGTTCGAAGAGAATAACATGTGTCAACAGCACGTCGTTGATTAACAGTGGCATTTTTCAATGTTCATTTGATGCTCCGCTGATTACCATCAGGACAAACGGCAACTTAGACTGCGGGCTATCAATATAAAACCCTGGAATTTTTCGGTTCCAGATTTTATCACGGTAAGTGTATTTCCATCAGCTAACTGAACTGAACTTAGATCAATCAAGTGCACACAAATTATACACTCGTGCATGAAGGTCAATTCAGCCGCTTCTAATGTGTTATTGCCACAAGCTTGCAGTGTGGTACTGTGGTCGGTAGATTTAAAACCACTAACTAAAACTGAGGTCAGCAATTGCATTTCGGCTCTCAAATGTAATAGGGCTGCTGGCCCAGATGACGACAGAGAACATTCCTCTGTGCTTTGGTAGCTCATATTCAGGAAAGATGTCAGGGTTTCTTGCTAAAACCATGACCTCAGTCATTACCAGGATTCTGGCATCCATTATATTTCGATAACTCACTGTAACTCGGAAACAGACCGGGTTTTGTCCCTGGAAGAGGATGTACTGGTCAACTTTCCAATCTTCGCCAAACGCTGGAGCAGCATCACACTTACCGCTGGCCAACAAATGTCATTTTTCTCGATTGTAAAGGGTGCGTTCGATTCAGTGGATTGATCTACACTTTTAGAGTCGCTTAAACGTAGGGGTGTACCGACCAAGTATGTGAACATACTGTCGGCGCTTTATTCCCATACTTCAGCTCAGGTTAGGGTTTACGGTGAACTGTCTGACAGTTTCAGCACCAAAAGCGGCGTACAGTTAACCCTGTCATAGAGGAAGTAATGGAGACCTATCTGCGACACTCACAAAATGTCTGTCTGGTGCAAGAGTGACTGATCCTGATCATGTTGACAAGAGGGTGTGGTTATTTGACAATTTCAAAGCAGCACAGACAAGTTGTTTCTTTAACTGCAGTGCTTCCTTTTGCCCATAGACTGAAACCGATCAGCCGTTTCTATGGTTGGCCTGCAAATGAGCAAGCATCGACCACAGCCCCAGAAGCGGTTGAGAAAGTCTTTTTGTAAACAGTTGGTCCCAGTGACCATCGGTGACAGCTAAGGAAATTAATTCACATACCTTCCTGCAACCCCGGTGACCGTGACCCCGTGGTCTAGTGGATAAGTGCTTGAACTACAATCTGCCACTTATTCACGGGTCGTGGGTTCGATTCTCCGGCGTGCGTGGTGCTGATGAGACCCAACTAGGTCGAAACAGCTGTCCACCACTTCGCTGCTTGTGGCACAGACAATGCTAACACTATTTCACGTTCTGCTAAGTACTTCGGAATGCGCTTTGCAGCCTCAAAATGCAAAGTGCTTCTGCAAGATTGTTGTGATTACGTAGATTTAATGTTGAACAATGAAGTGATGAAGGCTGTTGCACCACCAACGGCGGTGGTATAGGGAATAAAATAGAAGTGCGTATCGCTAAGGCAAAGGTGGTATATGTTAGGACATCTCTGGCGACAGAGAGGCATTTCTCTGAGACTTAGGGATAGCAAATATAAGGTGACATTGGTTGACGGCTGCAAAACTTGGCCGTTAAGAGTAGAAAAGGTGATCTATCCTCAGATATTTGACCGGCAATGTCTGCGTTCGATCGCTCGCATGAGGGTGACATCAACGGCTAAGCAACGCGGAGAGGTTAGGAAGCGGCTATTAGGTAGTGATTGTCAGGCGAGTTCTGTTCAATCATTACGTTTACGCAGACCTGGAGATCTAGGCAACACACCAAGGATGCCAGCTAGTCGTCTGTCACACAGAGCACTGTTTGCCGATGCCACAGCCGAATGACGTAAGATCCCAGCTGGACAGATGATGACTTGGTGTAGAGAAATTGAGTCGTTCACCAACGTGTTGGCCACTGTAGCACGGATTCGTCTCCGGGGCTGGGAACCTTGCGACTCACAGAGTCGGTGGCTGCAGACCTTAGGTGAGATGGCGGCTAATCGGGCTCAATGTGGGAATGTTGTTGATGTTGCCGAGTTGTCTGTGAAGTGAAGTGCACTTAATGATGCGGGGCAGTGAAAGCCGTAAGGAAGCTGTTTGCTGATGACGCCTTACTTTCACTTACAGCTCGGTTGTTTGTTTGCAAGGTGTAGGCACCTTGATGTTGAATGTTTGAATATAGACGTAGCTATTTTTAGTAGTTAGGTCCCTTCCTCTCTTCACTGCCACTAGATAAGAGGCATGATTAGCACCTATGAACTATGCTGCAGTCAAAATCTGCCATATTTATAAACGTTATGACTTGACGGATACAAATTCGAAACTCCTTAACAGATCACAGTTAAGGTGACAAACTACACGGAGTTTGGAGAAGTGCTAAGGTCAAACTCGACTATTGTGACATCCAGCAATGTACTTTAAAAATGGACAAGATGAATGAATGAACAATTCACGCTGGAATTGAGCATTAACGAAAGCACGAGGAGAAACGCAACCAAAGTGGACTGATTGTGTACAAAATGTGGTAGAATAAAATGTCAGATAGACGCGTATGGTCAAACTGGGAGAGAAGAACGTTCGTTCGACTTTCGTCGTTTTGAAACACACCAATAACATTGTTCAATTCGCTGTTCAAAGGTGTTCTGATGGTGCAATCTAATTGGAACGAAATGTGTTCAATCATGAGAACGGCTTACATGAGATGTTCTATCAACGCAACTTAGTTTGAGCACACAGTAAATTGGTTGAAGATATGCGACTGAAGCAGTCTGGAAATTGATGCAAACGAACTCCAATTCAGGTTCGTTTCATTTCATAATTTACTGTTACTTCACTCGACGAAAGCTTCAGATTGTTTTTATCAATCAAGACGGAAACTGTTTAATGGTTAAGGTCAGTAAAGTTGTATTTAACTTTCATACCATTTCCATACTTGGTACGATGTGACTTTTGGGCTAAACGTGGAGGGAGAATGATCAGGTTACATAGATAGAAAAATTCGGGATGATCAGGGCATGAATTTCCTCATCGAGAGGTTGGTTGTTAGTTTAATAAACGGGCTCGGGATAGAGTACTGTGAACCACCACCAATTCGTAAATATTACCTTGGTATCCGTCCGTTACAACCAAAGAGGGGACACAATATACCGTTCGAGCTTTGACACCAGGAGGTGGTTGCGCCCAGATGACATATTAGGACGCATGCAAGTTAGATACTGTTGGACTGCGATTTGAATGCGCAAGCGTGATTGATAGTCGACGTTTTTACTATCCTTGGCTACAGCCAGTTGGAAAGCACAGAGGTACCAGGAATATGCTAATGCCTCCAAGTGACCAGAATTGGGACTTAGGATGTACAAGCGATATTACCCAACCGGTATTGCTATACAACCTGCACAAAACGTTTTTAACAGACCAATGAGGGGCAAGGTCTCAATTCTAAGACTGACAACAGTCTTTATCTGTTCACTATCAGCGGCGGTATGTGGAGCCAGACAAACAGGCATAAACATTGTATCAATCTTAACGGTTTGCCAGGTGATATTGGTACCTGAATACTAATGCACGTCCATGTTGACATAAAAACAATTGTTTATTATAGTCCGACTGCAGTCTTTTCCCACTGTGCAAGAAGACAGTTCGGAGGTTATTCGAATCCTTCAGTTCCGATGGATGCACGTTTTTCAACCACCCATATAGGTAGCGCTTGTGAAGTATCTGTTTCGTTGAGTGGTAAAACGTGCAACATGTCCATAAGACCGTGAAACTTGGTATGGTGATATGGATGATGTTCATAACCTGCTCGTTTTTCCTTACTAACACCTACGTAACATATAATATGAAAACATCGCATAAGTACTGATGTGGTTCACAAGTTCGTACAATTTAACAAGTGAACGTTATAAAGTTCACATCTAGCTTAGTAAAGAGCTAGCAACATCCAAGATGGAGAGAAATAAGAGACATCCATATACGATCAGACGCGACATCAGAAATAACAAGCTGCCAAAAAACAACAACAAATAATGTACTTGCGAATCTGTGTTCGTTTTAGTTTGGTGTTATGTCTATTTTCCGCTTTATCCACTTAATACAACACCCAAACTTGAAATATTATACAAATACCAAACAATTATCGATATGGAACAATTCAGTAGTCGCTCACCTGCGAAAAGAAGCTTGGATGAAACAAACAACACAAGTGAAAGAATCGGACCTCACTAGGTGACTACAGTACAGACAAGTAATCTGAATCCTCAAATCAAAAGTTAACCGGTGCATGCGTTCGATCGATCGCAGTGGGTAGGCAATAAAGAGGTTAGGAATATAGCACTTAGTAGTGATTATTCAATCTTTACGTTTGTAAAGACTCAGATGTCTAGGCAACGCACCAAGGATGCCAGCTAGTCGTCTGTCACACAGAGCACTGTTTGCCGATGCCACAGCCGAATGACGTAAGATCCCAGCTGGACAGATGATGACCTGGTGTAGAGAAATGAAAGTCGTTCACGAAGGGGTTGGCCACTGTAGGTCGGGTTCGTCTCCCGGGCTGGGGCCCTCGCGACTCACAGAGTCGGTGGCTTGAGACGTTAGGTGAGATGGCGGCTAATCGAGCTCAGTGGCGTGAATGTTGTTGTTTGGCCGAGTTGTCTGTGAAGTGAGTGCACTTAATGATGCGGGACAGTGAAAGCCGTAAGGAAGCTGTCTTGCTGATGATGGTTCAATTTGACCGGTAGCTTGACGGTTTGTTTGTTGGGTGCAGGCACTCCAATGTTGAATGTTTGGACATAGACAGTTGCTGTCAAACGTCTGGTCTTCTTCTTTTGCATAGAGCTTGCTAATCTTATTATGGTATGATAGTTAGAAGTCAGCGAGAACCACTGATGTATTGCTATTTCTGATGATGATGAAAATATTGCTATGACTAGTGATTCCAGAATGCTGGCAGCTTGGGCACAAACATACTTCTTGTGCATACCATACCACGCAGAACAAGTAGCACAATCTACCTAACACAGAAGCTTACCTCCAACCATCCGAAGTGCAACAGAATTGGGCGCTACCATTGCTGTCGTTAGAGCAACAATAGGTCAGCGAACGATCACTCAGGCTATCAGGACAGATGAAGTAGGAATAGTTCCGCATTGTTCCATTGTCGTACACGGTTCGAACGCCCTCACACACCGTGTACCTTTCTGAGAAGAGATGGGAATTACGGCAGAAAGAAGCAATAAACATAAGAGTGACAAACAATTAAAAAAATATGAACTTCAATCAGTGATTGAAATCGAGTAACAGAAGCGTAATGTAACGGAACGCGATTTTAGCTGAACTCCGCTTGAATGACTCGTCGATAATTAGGCTAATACTTCAGTCGAATTTACCTTACTGATATGCAAATGACTTTATTATGGGTCGGCAACAATCGCATCTTAATCAGACGGTAGTGATTTATCGGAAGAAACACTAGTTATTGATCGACATAAACCCGTGTCTTTGGTTGAAGCCTGAGATTTTTTGAGACTGCCGTACTACGTATTTTCACTAGCTCGGTTATCGATCGCGAACTTGTGTAATTTCAAAAAACATATTAACAAACTGACGCGATCCACACACAATAAGCCCAATTGAGATAAACTAACTGGCGGAAACGGCCATGGGCGAATTCCGACGTCAGGTGTCCGATATGGAGATACGCAACGTAAATACTCCCATTAACCAACAATCGGACGTCCTTTCTATCATACAAACGATAAAGATCTGCGATACACTGGAAAATGTTACAGGCTCATGAGATAATACAACCCAAGTAGGTGAAGTGGCTTGTCTTTAACAACAGATGGAGTCAGAATAGGCTTGTAACAACGCTCCACATCTTGATGATATCATAAACAATTATTAAACCGATTCAACATGACCGACGTCTAGTCCGAAGAGCAAACAAAGCAACGTAACGTCAGCAGCATACACAATGGTGGTCAGCTGACTATCTGGCAAGAGCTCCACTCTCAGATTTTTCCGAGCGCTTTCCCACCAACTAGTCGAAAACGAAGAAAGAAATCCGGCACGCCTTTCAAACGCCAATGGACGTTATTGTAAGAGCTCAGAAAAATAAACTGCATCGTTAACAGAAGAAAACAGCGCTTGTTCGAACTCGAATTTTCCGTCTTGAGATAAACAAAACAGAAGCCTTGGTCCCAAAGAATAACGCGACTGAACCCACTAATCGCTCCTGAGCCAAACCAAAGGACGAGTGCAAAAACTCACTTCGTTTTGCTTCAAGACGTGTGTAGCAAGAAGAAAAACAGGGTATACATATAATGTATGGTGACCTACAAATATTTTTCGAATCAGGAGACTGGAGGACAGTTACTAAAAGTAGTAGTTAACGTCACTAAGTCACCAACAAGCACGGTAGAATAAAGGTTGAGTAGGTAAAAATAATGAAGGTTACCTCTAGACTGACCTAGAAACCTCTGTTCATTTTGACTAAACAAAATCGTTGTCTCTGGGATGGAGGCGTTTTTAGATGGAAGAATGGGGTTCTTTAACAGAAGTAGAGAATGCCCGAAATGGCTGTCCACAAATGCACGCTGTACTCAGATTGGATACGTAACGAATTAGTATTTCACCGGAACTCTTCTACTATGGAAGCATTCTCATTAAGTATGTCAAATAGCGAAAACAAAAAAACAATGATCGTTGGCTAAGGAAAGAATGCCGATGCTTCAGTGTTTGTCGTAAGGCGCAATACACCTGCGATTAAGTCATAAACGTAACTATTCTTCCTACATTCGGTTTTCGTAGCGTTTCAGAACCCGCGCAATATGACACTCATTAGTATTTCGGATGAGACACAGACGAGTCTAATAATCCTATAGTTGTCACGTAACGTTCTGGCGTCTCCTTTGAACGACAGCTGATATGCTTAGGCACTAGGTAGACTTCCGTATAGAACGAAGGCGGTCAGGTTAAACGAAAACTACCACCTCCAGCTGAGAAAATATCTAGAGAAAGGATGAACGCATACTGTATCACATTTTAATAAGGTAACCTCCAAAGTCATTTCAACTTCCGACAGATGATCGCCGGAATGATCAAGATTGAACAAATTACCTCTGCCCAGCCTACCTAGTAAGTCGCTACAAGCCATAAACGAGTGAACTAGTTCTTTTACATATATGTATCATTAACACGTTGTCGATGCTGGCACAACCACGGTTCAGGGAAAGTAGCACTCAACCATTCTTCAATAAAATAGGCCTTTCCATCCCCTTCGCCTACTCAGTCAAGTAAGCTTCACGACTCTTACGTAGACTTCCGTAGGTTTGCGTTACAGTTGCCGGCTGTCTTGGGGAGATGAATCGACGTCTGTTTGTAATTTATGTGGAATCAACAGAAATATACTCCTACCGTACTTGTGATGCTGTTCTGGAACGGACCTGTTTGCAAAAGGTTTACATAATGGTTGAGAGATCTGCTTGGTGCCCGTTCGGATCATTCCACTGTTGTGACCCGGGCAACTTAACCGTCAGCGCAGTTTGACAAGCGTTTCGCATACCCTCGTCGCTTTATTTCAAATGGAATACTTCATTTTCTGAAGGCAGGTGATCTTTAATCAAACGATAAAACGAAGTAGGCAAGAAAAGTAACATGATCCGAGTCAAGATGGTCACTCCATAATGAACGGTGATCTTTAACAGTGTCGGAACCGATAGCTAACGGCGGTACATTCAGTTCGTATCCATCGGTTAGATTACACAATACGGCCACCATGTGACGCCGTGCCATCTTGCGTGCTGAAGTGCACAACCCCATAAGCGGGATCCATGAGGTACATCCATTTGTATGGTCAATGCGTCATGCCCAAAGACGGAATATAGCATCCAGCTGTTTCTTTTATCGAATAAGACAACCAACTTGTGTGTTCGTAACGCCACCAACAACAATGACGTCGTGGAAGGCGTTCTTGACAGCATCGGCACTACGGTCTGTGAAGGTACACACGTACATGACAAATAACGGCCTAGTTACTGTTTGTGTTGATAGCTGTGGTCGAAGTACAAGACATGGCTCGCATAAACGACTATTCACTGAGAGTCAATTGAGCAAACTTTGTTCTTTTTTAGAGCTCAGTGTGACCTAAACTTCAGTCCGATCACAAAATTCGGCTTCACATTAGACAGAGAGGCCTATGAAGAACGACTGATAACATTGTCCAAGGGATATTTCAAAGGAATATATAAACTAACACCGTATCAAAAGCAACGCGTACGTCCATTGCTCGCCTGAGCAGCCTGTATGCAAACAAGCCAATGGTAATCAGTTGTTTTCTGGTAGAAAAAAGAAAACTGGAAACAAAGAGAGATGAAAATGAGTGGAGTGACCCATCCAAGCAATGATAACCTACGAAACTTCGGTTGTTTGTGCCATCGAATAGAATTAGTTTGATGGACTTCGCCGGGTGCTTCTGGTATAACAACTTGATTTACGAAGCAATAGTATATCGGGTCTTCTTGGGGACCCTAGCCAGGACAAATGACCGGCTCACGTGGCAATGAGGAGCTAGTCCAGCAGCAGAGCGCTTTAAACAGAGCACTGACATTTGCTTCCAGTTACTATTGTGCACAGTAGATGTGTTAGTGTTTTCCAACCGTACTAACTATAACGCCGGCGGTCAGGGGCAACCCGTGAGGCGAGCGGGGTGCTCTTTGTTTTGGAGCACCTCTTCTGGCCTCTTGTTACATATTCCGAAGATAACAATGCTGCGACTACGGAAATAGATCTGCACAGTCAGGAGATCGTACCTTAGTGTCCAATCCCTTCTGCAATTAGTGTGCGACATGCAATTTAATGAGCGTAGCCGCTTGCACTCCCGGTTGTATTCCATCGGCTTGTCCAACATGATTGCATCTGAAAGGTGCAAAGCCTTAGGTAGAATAAAGTCATTAATCATCTGCACTGAGCTACAGATTCTTCCGAATCTATCAAGTACAGTAAAATTAACCTATAAATAAATCACTACTACCTTCTACATATGTCGTTTATACAGTAACATGCGTGAACGAGGCTTGTCTGGTAAGCATGTGAGATGGATGATAACGACCATGAAAATGGTCATATGCGCCAGACGAAGTGCAGTCGGTAAACAAACACTAGTTAAATTTCACAGAAATAAGTCTCCAACTCAGACAATCTTAGAAACTCCTGTGATGTTGAACAATTACTGGATTTTCTGGCAGCTTTATAAACAAACAAAATCAACCGGTCCCTTTCAAAAAGAAGTGACAGACTAGAGTTTTGCTATTGTAAGATCTCATCAGCAGTGCATGCGAATGCTCGGATTGGAAAGTGAACCCCCGATTCATGTGTCTGTGAGGCGACCGAAGTGACCGCCGCAGCAACGGCTCGAATTATCCCACGTAAACAGTCACTTGAGTGATGCTCAGTTTTCTGGACGAGATAACGACATAAAATACTGATCAGCAACGGCAAAACCTTTATTTTTCTTGCATTGATGCTTATTTACCACTCTGATACACTGTGGAACATTGGCAGGACCAACAGCAGTCAAAGCCACAGTACCCAGGGGTAGACCTCGAGGCTAGCAGGGATGATGATGAATGGCGAAACCCGAGCCATCTGAAACGTGGTCATCTGGAAAAGTCCACCTGAATAACGAAACAGCTTGATATCCCAAAGTCTCGGTCATGGACTCATTTCAGCTTGACCTGAGGTAGAACATTCCAGAACGGTAATGTACCATTAGATGTGTGCGGGCAAATAACAGTCTTGCAAATAAAAAGGGAGCACACATTCAAAACAGCTAAAAGTTTTGAACAAAAAAATCGGCGTAAAAATGCACGCTGATGCAAGTTTACCGAGATCTCTGTAAGTGTGCAGATGCACAGTGGGACGCATCGGGTACGCAATGAAAACTCCCAACAGTGCCGTCCGTGTAGGGAACATAGAGGGCAATCGGGACCTGGAGCTGAAATCGGAAAACAAGAGACAAAAGTAGCAACCACATGGGTACCTCGTCGGCGAAGTCCAATATAAAAAGAAGTGACATTGCTTAAGACGAAAAAAAGAAATCAAATGCAATTTCGGACGATACGACAAAGAGAAAGCGTGGTAGATCATCGAAAGGAACCAAGCTGGTACGACCAGGCAGGCATACCTTATAAAAAACAGTGCAAATTTGAAAATACGAATCGATATGCTTCGGAGACAAACATGATGTGTACATCTCAAAATAAAACAGATGGGATTTCCAAATACTACACATTAGACAATTTCTCGAAACGACATGAAATCGCAAGCAGACAACGAAAACAAACGGAGGATGTGACCAAGGTCAGGCAAGAAGTGGGACATTTTAAGACAATTAAACAGTGACAGATCCGAATGAAGAAAGTAGATAGGCAATGGATTATGATTCTAGTCGGATGTTTGGTGAATGAACGCATTATGAAGACTGACAGATGGTCAACTATAAATGTTCGATAACTCAACATCAAGACGATACGAATATAAAAAGAGGCGACAGAGTTTGAGTACGGTATCCACCGGAACGATTGAAGGGAAGCTACGTCAACGGCCAATTCTCGGTCTTACACGTCGATCGGATCGAAGGTCTAGCCGCACGAATGATTCAACGGAACAATTAAGTCAACACTGATTGACTGACCAACGGAAGCACTTCTGAAATGGATCCGATCGATATATCGACCAAACTCAGTCGCCCCTCTAAATAAATTCACCTGTCTGAGGTACCACATGATCGACCAGACAGTTCTGATTGGTAGGGAAGAGCAGCATATTGTTGTTATGACCCGCTGGTCAACGATAACGATAAATGTCTAGCGCACGACTATACGAAACACGAACACGTAGCACCGAGCGTAACGATAACCAGAAAACCCCAGAAGAACACAGAAGACCTTGACCTTCAGTCGAGAATGTATTTGCTCTCTAACCAAAGGTAACATTGCAGACCAGCGTCTGCATATATATAGTCTCTGAACAGCCTTGAAGAATCCCACGTTAATTGATGCATTAAAAGTGGGATGGGCCAATCAGAGACGCAGGAGAAACGTGCGCCAAAATTGAGTTTTGGCACGTTGTGGCGCGAAAAGATGAAATTCAAAATCACAATTTATTTTTCGAAGATAGCTCGAAAAATAAACCATTTTTGGGGAAAATAGACTTTCCCCAACAATTGTGTAGAACACTTGTTTTATTTCCTCTGAAGCTTCGACTTTTGAAAGTTCAGCACATAATTACAAATATTTGTATGCAACAGACTAAGGTTCTCTACTGAGGTCTTTGGCACAAGAGCTAAACTCAAAAGTCATCGGTTGCATGGCGGTAGAATAGCGTTAACCGAAGCTTTCTAAAGTAATAAATAGCACCATTTAGTCTTTCCAAAAAACTAGAGAACCAGAAAATTGTAGTTTATCAGATCTGGCTTCTTCAAGATGTGTAATTCAGTTATTAGCATCCTCCAGCTTAGCATAATAGATGTGCAAGCTAGGACATAACCGTGTCGAGGTTCATTATCGATGTGAGGGAGGCATATGACGGAGTGCAATTCCTTTTTTGGACTGAATTTTGGGGATTTATATTATTTCAAAGTGAACACCCACATTCGACGATAGTCCTCGCATTCAGATGAGCCTTTCGGCTAGCCCACTTCGAAAGAATGCACTAGACTCGAGTTTCGCTCCTATTAGAGCTCATCAGCAGTGCATGGGCTTACCCGATTCAAGGTGTGCACTCCTATCCTCGTGCTTGTGAGACTAGCGTGTTAACCACAACGCCAGCAACCTCACAATAGGCATGACCGAATGATCAAATCCGAACGCTCAACCACAACCTTGTATGAATAGTGTTCAGCTTGCCCGATCATTTCGAAAGGAGAATGAACAGAATCACTCTGTTCTATCCAATCGCGATCGGGAATTTCTGTTAGGTTGAAATCACCAACTTCATTGAACCAACAGAACAATGTGCACAATTTGAAATGAACTTCGGGAACCTAAATTATTTCAAATTGAGCATCACCGACATTCGCTCACAGATTTAATAAAATTGCTCAATAAACGATGAGGTAGATGGTGGTTCATTAGATCATCAAACAACTCTCGGCAAACTAGCTAGTTTGGGCAACTAAGGTTGAGAAGCGAAGAGTTCAACTAGTGGAACGCGCCTTTCATCCCCAAAAACAGCCTCAGAAGTATGGATACACAGACAGTCATGATAACAAAAACTCACAGGCTGGATCGAAGTCTGTACGGATGGGAGGAAGAAGAACGCCGGCCAATTCGACTTCGTCCAGATGAAGTGCTAACGTGAACGCGACTACCACCTCCGCTTTTGCTCTTTCCACACTCTACTTCAGCTGAACAATGAGAAATACATCAATATTGGTCATATAAACACACAATGTTAAGCTAAGTGATTCAACAAAAAAGTTGGAAGATATTCGGAATTGATCAGCAAAATATGTGATTGTGCCCATCGTGAATCATTTCCTATATAAGGACTCCTTCAGTCTCAGGAAGACAAACTGTGAAATTGGAAACGTCGTAAGAGATTGGGTGACACAGTTGATGCGGATAGCAGCTCACTGAGCAATTAAAAACGAGCAATGAATTCATGTGTCAGTTTAGGTTGTGTGCAGGCCGGCGACAACTGCATAAACAATCCCAAAGTGAAAATACCCAGATTGCAACTGTTCTAAGATGCCGAGAATTATTGAAGATATGAGTGTAAAAGACGCCATCGATAGATGCGTGTTTTTATCCGATCAGAAATGATAAACGTGTGGAAAATCGACGAAAATTATAGAATCTGGAACGTGTTGATAGAGAAGGAAGAAAAAATCAATTGTCCAGCCTCCCAATCGTTAAAGTGACTGGAGGTACCGCGCACAACTGAACGCAGTTTTCACGAGTCAAACAGACTTTAACGCCGGTGCATTTCAAAACGTCTATTCGAACTGCAAACAGTTATGAGTGGTATTCAGCCTATAGCGACCAAAATCTCCGACTACCTATCAGGAAGTTTACGATACCAAATGAGGACTGGCACTATACAGTGTTATATGATTCAAGTGATTTAAACAACAGACATCAAGAAAGATGAGATAAAGAATTGATGGGTCAATCAATCATCAGCAAGCTATCTGGATGCTGAGCATCATTGATAACATTTGTCTCAAGACAGTCGCGCTTACACATCGTAACACCACTTCATTTTTACACATTAGAGAATGCTACATTTTCTATAATCTGTAAAAGTATCGTACGTTGATAGCATACACTACATGTGGCAGTTTGTTCCGGTGAAGCTAATATATGATACAGATTCCTACAGCACAGGCTTGGTCCCTATGACATCACATAGCAGTTCATAAGCAACCCATACCACGTGACTGGTATAAAATAGAAGGTTTAGGCACACGTGGATATGATTCTGGCGAGCAGAATGGAAACAACCAAGGATAATGGAGGAAACCGGCGTGTGAACCCAGGATCATTGCCTTGGTCACCGGTGTCTTTGATGCCGAGCTGTCTCGAGCACCTGAAAGAAAACAAGTTGAAAACAGAATGTAAACACGAACTGAGAGGAACAAGATGAACGAAGCAACAACAGAGGACTTGGTTGGGTTACGTCGATGAAATGTGTGAAATTACAGCAAAGACCGTCCAGTTGCGATTTTTTGTTGAGCGTTGGTGGCAATTACAGCGTAGGGACTAAATGTAAAGACTGGGGATTAGGTCCACATGTTTTCAAACCAGAGTGCTACTGAGGTAACAACATGAGCAGACAAAGCCCAGCACATTTTTCTCAACTGCAATAAACATGGATGAGTGCAATCCACCATACGAATATTTAATGACTATGACGTTGGATAATTAAGACGTCTGAACACAACGTTTACAAGTTCGGAGAGGTTATAAATCTATACTAAGAAAAAAGAAAACCACATGTACCCAGTTTGATACATCTAATTTGGTCCGGAATGACCTATAAGAAAACCACTCATATTTAGTAGGCCTTGTCGTGGGGAACATTCAAAATATAAAGCTACTTGAAGCAGACCTTCAACCACGTAAATACGTCAGACTGACCAGACAGATATTTTCTCCGAGAGATCCAGCAACAGGTTAATTGCGATGTGGCGAGTCGGGTATGCATACAAATCCATCACGCATGTAGCTATTCAAGGAACCTCGGAACACATGTTCACCCGCCTAAAGAAGTCTCGATATAAACTCTGTATCCTGGAAATATGCACCCGTATTAAAAACGTGGGTGTCCTTTTTTGGGGGAAGAAAAGCGTTTAGGGTTAACATTTGTCTGATTATTGTCTTTGCTCACCTTATAAATCTCTCAGGTGAAATGGGCCAAATTCTCTTTCATGAGAATACATTCGGTTTTGACGCGGTTGCGATCCTACTGGTTCGCTACTGTTTTGCAGTACTTGTGATGAGTTTCGACGTACCAATTGCCGATCAGGAGCAAATAGTTTCAACTTTCTCAAACATTTTGGAAGTGTACGTTGTTCTGAATTCACTTCTACGGGGAACATGTAACTGTCTAACGAAACCAGGTCATGCGATGATAGGCAATTAGTAAAAGTCAAGTTGCGATTAGTTTAGATGCGCACACTGAGGATAAGCTCTCAATTCACATGAAATGGAGAAAAAAGAGCCAATCATTTTGCGCGTGTAAAACTATAGATGGACGTCTGTGGCTAGAATAACTTCCACAGAGAAAAATGAATCAGATAATGAATGAGAAAACACCGAGTACAAATGAATGTTTCGATCATGATGGTGTATTCCCGTATACCTACCGTATTAAACTAACCCTTGGTACCGGCCGTGTATTAGACAAAGCAGTTATACTAGACAAGGTGACCGGAGATTCACAACCCACGATAGCAAGGTTGATGTGCAACTTGCACAACTGTTCTATCAAAAAAAAAACCTGATACGGAGAAGGATCCACGTTTACGTTAGCGTATACCACACAGTAAATATGGTTAGCGGCAACCGTTTCCGGGTTAGCCCGTCATAGTGATGGGAACCAAAGAACGCCTGCGGATAACCAACACAAGTGGCTTGCGCTGCACCACTTGTGGTTCCACTTACACAACACGTATCCGGTGTAAACCCGAAGGAATAAGACCAGTAGATGTGTGAGTGGAGACCTTAGTGTCCAACCGGTCAACGTTGGCTAACCAGATGGTAAGTTGACATGAAAATGAAACCCTTATCTCTCGGGAGGGGGAGGGGAATTGCGGACTCCAGTGGTAAGATCTTAACTGGTAAGAACCATATTGAAAATATAAGGCAAGAAGTAATTCGCCATAGGAATACATATTATTACACTCTAGACAGGTGGAAACAGAAAAAATGTGAATTCGAACCAGCAAACAAAAAGACGTTCATCATACAATGTAGCAATAAATTGAGGAAAAGGAAAGGTAGAAAGACCCCATTGTTCATGTTTAGAAAAGGAGAGGGGATAAGTTAACAAACGACGATCCTCGTTGCGTCTAACGAATACGGTACATTACACGCACACACTACAATAAGTACACATACATACATACACATATAAACGGTCATGAACATGACCACGTGTTAGTTTTTTTATTCCCTCGGTAATTTAATAGGTACATTCATTTGACTACGCATGAGTAGCACAATCCGATTGTTCATTCTCAGTGTGTACTTGTGTGCGCAAAGAAACTGAGATTAATTGGATCGTCATCAACATAGTCTCCATCGATAGTAATGTATTGGTGGCCCACACTAACACTCAATCGCCTATAGCCATGGAGGGAGGGATAAACCATGGATAGGAGTTAAAAGAAACGGAATGTATAAACCGAAACATTCAATACCAAGATATCTACGGCTTAAAAAACAACTGTAAGTGAGGATAAGAGGTCTCACTGCCTCACTTCGTTAACTAGCCTCATTTAACAGACGACTCTGCCAAACAACGGCAATACGCGCAACTGAGCCTTATTGCCAACCACCTCTTTAGTTATCAACTCTGTGAATCGAGAGGGTCCTAGTCCGGGGGTACGAACGCAACCAACAGTAGTTGGTAAACAAGTAGATGCTTTAAATTCCTTATGCCAAGGTATCGTTTGCCAACCTTATACCTTACGCCAGAGACGAAAGTGCTCGACGTGGCCGGCGTTTAGTTTGCATCCCTAGTATATAGATTAACTACCCAAGTCTATGCCTTCAAAAGAGTGTGCAAGTGAACTTGTTTGATATTCGTTGCCAAATATCTGCTTCCTAACCTCCCCACTGATTATCTGTCGGCGCCCCTTGATTCGATAGATTGGACACAACAGATATGGATAGTGGAATATCTGAAGTCGGTTCACGTACTCTACTCTGAGTAGACAAGTTTAGCAGCCCCTAAAATACAGGGCTCCCACAGTCGCTTTGTATGTACGACCGTCAAGCTTCGTGAGAGATATCGCAGCTTAGCGAATGCCGCCCAGTCTTGGGGACACGACTTTCAATCTCATTTCCTACATATCCGCCACTCTTGATACAACGTACTAGTAACACAAACAGATCAATAACCTCCGTAACATCATTAAGACCAAGAACAATCCAATACCTCCGGCAAGACATGTTTTTATATCACGAACAGTCCGGCTGATAAAGAATGGAGAGATAAATAGTTGAAAATGACTTCAGCACATCTGGTTGACAAACCGAAAGTAAGCAATGCATCTTTCTCCTACACAAACATACTTTACTTTACCACTGAAGAAAAAACAATCTGCGCAGCGTTGTGAATAGACAGCTCAACCAATAGGGTGCAGGATTCTGTTGCTCTCCTAGAAAAATTGAAATAGTTTCGCGAGTTGAAGAACTGACGACAACATAGTGACATGGTCACGGATGAGTCCAAGCATGGTCATACAAACGATTCTACCCAACGACCAATGAATTCCAGTACGGTAGACCACACTGGAGAAACAGAGTAGAAAAACACAGCTAAACATGTGCATCGGGAGGAAAAGGTGCTTACAAAGCTTAGGATCAACATGGCGTCTTATAACATTAGAACATGACAAGTAGTAAGGGAATGAGCAATACGAAGATCGCACAATGGAATGAAAAGAAAAAGCTAACAAACAAATCAACGGAAAATTAGAAGGGCTGGATAGATCAAAACTATATCGCGTAATGTAGAGGGGGGGAAAAAACTTGACCCTAACTGTAATCGATTGTCGAACTCGTATACACAGGTTCAGTTGCAAATAACTCTGAATACTCCTGTTCAGACGTGGATAAAGTGACGGATAGTAACCTGGTTCGCATATCGCCAAAATCATGTAAGGGTAGCCTGAATAAGCAAGGCAAAGGAACATACTTGAAACTTGATTTGGGAATAGTGTTCCAAACGCGCAAACGCACACCCATAACCTTTATCAAGGGATTAAAACAGTGATTTTTTGCCCTCATTAAATGGTTGGGAGTGTGGGACAAAACTAGACAATAATTGTGTGGCAACAGGACGTTTATGGATACGGACATCGGTTTAACACTTGGCGTATGTCAGATAAGGTCAGTCTAGGTTTTGAGGCGATCAAGAATAGATATGACAGCAAATTGATCTTGAAGCGATTCACAAGCAATTCCTGTTAGGTACGCTCAGGAGTGCATGAAAAACGTAGGAAAATCGACAATAACAAAGAAAATGTGACAAGCAATGTTGTTTGGACATATAATAGAAAATAACAAGCAATGATACAGTTGCGGTAGCTTTTGCATGATGAGAAAGGTGGCGGTGCCTAAGTAAATGATTTTTCTTTCAAATAAGTAGACTAATTTGACATCTAGAGATTATCATCACAAGCCGCAAAACTGTAATCAATTACTCACCTTGAAATAACCAAGCCAATACAGCTACGGCGTATATGATGTGAACTGGTCGTATCGGATGACAAAGCATAACTAGTCAACGCAGGAATGAATGGTGGTTTAAAATGAGAACATGTAGATCGAGATGTTCTTCTCGTTCAGGTTGGGAGTGAAAAGATAAACGCAGCAGTCCAGTTCACCCTCAGTCATGAGTATCTTGAAGATAAAAGATAACAGCAACGGAGGCTGAGTCAGAAGGAGAGTTTTTTTTGTACATATTTACGCGTTCTCAGTGGGTGTGCCAGACTGCTATTGGTCTTCATGAGAGATAATGGATAATGGTAACCTCGTGCATTTGCACTAACTGGGATTTTAGTTAGCAACTGATTACTTATTAACTCGCGTCAATGGTACTAGGCAGGAGGTAAACTAAATAGTCGTCTCGCTTAATGGAAACTATATATACATATATATATATATATATATTATATTATATAGTGCCACATGAAATAAATAGAGAAGGATGGGTTAACATACTCAGATTATAATAAATTCTGCAAACTGACGATATTTATTACGATCTGTGTAATATATAGCAGCTTCTCTAGTCACGGAAGTTCAGTCATTTGGCTCCTAACTGGAAAGAAGTTACGCTGACAGAGGTAAGCTTCATCGTCAGCTGTGTCGTGCGGCTATTCCAAGTTCTGTAAATAAGGCTGGACGAGTGGTGCGGTAAAGTAGCACACGAAGCATGTTCGAACCAAAAAACCGGTGGTGAAAGATCATAGCAGCTATAGCAACGTTCAAAGTTCTGTTTCAGAAGATCGTTGTAGTTGCTCATATGATGATTTCATCATGCATGTGCAACCGTGCATGAATAGTGACTGGCAGATACAGATAATTGACAAACATTAGCTCGAATACGCCGGGAGTCGCAAACAAAAAAAAACAAGAGAGAACGCACGGGTGCAAAGTATGCTCATCACTTCGAAGAAAAGATCACGTCTCTCCGTAACTACAGATGCCACAAGTTAACAAACGCTATCTTGGTATATAAAATGAGACCGCCAATTGCATAACTCGAACATTTATCAACAATTATATAAGCATTCACGTAGAGGTAGGTATTCACTAGATCTAATATGTTCCTATCAAGAATGAGAGCAGACACAGGATGCAGTAAGGCTCGAACCGGTAAGTCAAAACAATGAGATAGAAAATACGGTCCACATCTACAAACCAATCCCGCTAACCTGGTGGACGCATTTTGACCTGCATGTGAGGCGTCACAGGTTAAAACAATATAACAAACACCGCAAAGTTTGTCACCTGGGGAAATTTAGTATCACCTGGGTACTGATAACCCATTATTGGCTCTAGGATGTCGTGATTGAACGCCACATGTTTCGACGAGCTTCCAATGAATATATTAACAAACATACAAATGCCGACATTACTTGTGGCGCGGTCGAAAAGTCGTAGGCGACACATTCAGTTTCCATTTCTGGAGAGTGCGATTTGGAAATAGTAGATTCATCGCGATCAATACATATAGCTGTTTTCTAATTCGCTCCCGAAATCGCGGCGAGCAAAACGTTATGGCATTTTGTTGGTAAGAAATGGGAACCTTCAGCTTTCCCTTCCACTTACAATGAGCGGAATCTCGCTACAGCACGTTCAGTAGGGAGTTACTTGCAATCCATTTGAGCATCCGCCACTCCCGTCACTCGACGAAAGACAGGACTTTTATGATATACACTGAGCACACACTCATAATCTATTCTTTAAGTACTTCATCCGACAGGCATTCCCCAAGGGAAGTTAGGCACCTGGACTATATCTCTCAGTTTACGACTGATATACATGTCTCAGGTACCGAAAACACTGTCGCGGACGCTCTTTCACGCGTCCATAACCTCAGCGCATCTGCTGACAATGGCATTGATTTGACAGCCATGGCTGCCGCACAAGCCACTGATCTACAGATCGAGGCATCTTCGTCAAAAGAGCTCTCTCACAATCCAACCCGTACCTCTGACATCTTCAGAGGGAACAATCCTCTGCGACACTTCCCAGGGCACACCTCGCCCTGTAGTGCCTGCATCTTTTCGCCGCACAGTGTTCAATACACTGCACAATCTGTCTCATCCTGGCATACGCGCTTCAGTTAAACTTGTCACTGAACGTTTCGTATGGCCTAAGGTAAACCACGATGTCCGCAATTGGAGCCGTTCTTGTCTCCAATGCCAGCGTTCCAAAGTCCACCGTCATACAAGAGCTCCCTGGCACTTTTCCTTTGCCAGACGCACGTTTTCATCATGTGCACGTCGATCTGGTGGGCCCCTTACCACCCTCGAATGGCTCTATTTATCTGTTGACGTGTGTTGACCGTTTCACAAGATGGCCTGAAGCCATACCGCTACCTAACTGCTCTTCAGAAACGGTAGCCAGCGCATTCATGGAACGTTGGGTGGCGCAATTTGGTTGTCCAGCAGTGGTGACCACAGATCGTGGATCGCACTTTGAAGGACATTTCGCAGCTCTCGTAAATACGCTAGGGTGCAAGCACATTCGTACTACGGCTTACCATCCGACAGCAAATGGGATGGTTGAACGTCTTCGTCGTCAACTAGAAGCTGTTCTTAATGCGTATGTTAATCTCCCATGGAAAGGGGCACGTCTGTTAGTTCTTTTAGTCCCCCGAAACACGGATAAGGAGGACTTAAACGCTACTTTAGCCGAACTAGTTTTTGGTTGCACACTTAGGTTACCAGGTGAACTCGTCTCACCCGCACCTTCAACACCGTACGATTACGGTAGCTACACAGCTCGTTTGGCGCACCATATGCGAAAACTACGCCATGGGCAGCCTTTAACTGTACACGCGCACACTAGGTTATCCTCTTGTAATCGGGTCTTTTGTACGTGAGGATGGCCTACGTCAACCCTCGCAACTCCTATACACCGGTCCCTTTCGTGAGGACACGAGACACGAAAACCTTCACTGTTAGCCGCAACGGCAAATGCGAGGTGATTTCGGTCAACAGGCTGAAACTAGCATTTATGGAATAATCGTCGGCCACACACTCTTCGTCGATGAATGGCGTTTCCCACCCGGAACCCCTTGCGGATGTCGACATTCCTGCATCTTTGCTCCCTCCACCTTCAGCCATAATCGTCTTGGTAGGGAGGTTCGCAAGTCCGTATGCTTTGCAGCATGTTAACATTTATGTTTCGAAACTATTTTTTTCAAACATACACATATTCATACTCGTCGTTTTCTCCACCCACTAACCCATAATTTTCGGAGATATTATGTGTAAACTTAGCGATCTCTAACAAAAAAGTATTACGTGTTTGTCTGTTCAATATTCTTTGAGTTATCGAGTACTTTGACATGTAAAAAATTTATTTTTACTCATGTTCATGCTTTTGGAGTTATTTGATACATTACCAGATCCGTAACCCAAACGGCTTTGCTCAGGATCAAGTTTATTTGCATGGTAATTATTTCCACAGTCTATCACATTTAGACAGGATCACGAGAAGAGAAAAGCAAAGGCAGCGACGTTCAACCTTTGTAGTGTCCGCGAAGTGATTGACTGTTAACTTAGTACTAGCCAACCGGATACGCTGACACTGAGTTACTCCTTTCCGTTTGTAGTGTGAGTACTTCACTATAGTTTTTCCCAGCTCCAGACCATTAGAACATGGTGGATGGGAGACAACTCCTAACTACCTATCGTACAGCATTGGACAAACCTACCCCCCTTTTCTCTCAAGAGTTTTTAGGGTTGGGCAGCCCGCTGCGATAGAGAAGAAACGCACCGAAGACTAAATAATCTAAATACGGGTATCTTGTTAGCACAGTAAACATGCTCGACAGACCCTCCCACGAACTTTGTGATTCCCTATCCCAAATCCCCGATGTCATTATTCATTGTATATCACCCTGAAACTCTGATCAGCAAAGAGACATGATTTTCTCCTCTATCTATGGAAGAACGAAATCATGTAATTCTTACTAGCCTTCTGTGGGACAGCTACGTAGCGACTATAACAAATAGTATTTTTGATAGTAGCATGCCACTGGACATTTTTGATGATTTTTTACGTACTTTTGTTTTCGTCAGGCTGTTACTTTGCGATATTCGTCCCAGTAATAAAATCACAACTCGCTCCGTGCCTCGCTAACTTGACGTGTTTTTCTGTATATTAACTTTTCAATATAGAAGGTTAACGCATCGAGTCTTGGTCTACATTGCCGTGAGGTTTTCGACAGTGAGAACTGGCTAGGTATTACTCTGCTGGACTGTTCCAACGCAACAGTTCCACTGACCCTCAGCAAATATGTTTTAAACAGGTTGTGGACGAGGATCAAGCATATCTCTACTAAGTCCATCAACAATTAAAGAGAACGATTAATTAACGTTCTCCTTTCGGATCGCTCTTCTTTTGATACACTTTTGCAAGTCTAGCCCGTTCTCTGTACGCCTTCATATAGCGCACTTTCACCTCCATTTACAAAATGCCCTCAACCTTTTGGAAAGTATCCACATTTGCCATGTCATGATTTCATTCTATTATTGCGGTGACGTTTATATCGGCAGAGCAGATCAGTGCCTACGACAAAGAATGGCTGAATATACACCAAAAGAGTTGGTGCACGTGATTGCGCAACAGGCAATGACAACGGAACCAGTGAGTCGAAATCTCGCCTCATCATCATCATCATCATATCAGCCATGAGCCTGACCAAAAGGTACTGTGGCTCGGGCTGCCGCTCACCTCAACAGTGACGTGGAATATCCTAGAAGAAAACGTTACTAAGAAGGTTGAAAATTAATAGAAGTCTAAGAACTAGAAATGGTATGGATGCAGGTACGCCATTGACTGCGACACGCCGCCATCTCGGATAGCGTCTCTAACCAGCGGTTTGAGTGATCACGAGGACCCCATCCAGGCAGGCGACACCTACCCACTTTACTCAGTGGAGCAGTCAGGGTTTTCATATTTCGTGACCACGTTGTCGCTTGACCAAACGTTCGACTGCTTGATATAGTGAATTACCGAGGGAAGTAAACGCAGCGAGTTGTAAAGGCACACGAGTAAGGAGGAAACCAATTTACAAATCTTTGGAGCCAATGATTCAATCTACACGAGCTGTGTTCGGCGTAACTGGTTCTAACCGACATAGTCCGTTTCCCTGTACAAACATACGTCATTATCTGGAGTGAACAGCACCAGCTATCTGAAGGTATTCTTAGACGTTTGGCACACATAAACCCATTTGCGATCGCCGCAGATGGCTGGTGCAAGATGCGAGTTTGAGACATCATGGCCAGGCGTACAAAAATGAATCGTTCATCAACAGGCTAATCATAGTTGGTCAGATTCATCTTCCGGACTGAGGCCCCTGCGAATGGCGGAGCCGGTGGCCGAAGAATGCAGGTTAGACGGCGATCAATCAGGTTCAATGTCATGAATACTGTTGTTGTTTGACCACACTGTTGGTGAAGAAAGTGCAATTAGTGACAGGGAGCAGCAAACTCTAAAGAGACCACTCATGCCGATAAGACACGCCTTTTCCTATAGTTCGGTTGTTTGTTTTCCAC